>OX578133.1:202344092-202355381 GCA_951213105.1 Amaurobius ferox | reverse complement strand
AAAGATTTATCTTTTACAATGGCTAAGTCTCCAGTAACTATATGACCCAATTGTGGATTTATAAATTCAGCATAATTATCAGCACTACAAATACATTCACCATCTAAATTTGTTGAGGAATCTATGTCGACTGAGAGAGATTTTGAAATTGCATTGTAATTAAAAATGGTTCTTCCAATAGGCTTGTTATATTTAAAAGTTTTTGTAACATTCAAATCCTTTACAGGCAATAAATGATGAAATTGATTAAATAAATTCTTAAAGTTTATGGAATTATAAATAGGATGCTTAAATGATATTACACAATAAGAATTGGAACAGTTATTATGATGAAATTGATTAAGTTTTATTTTTAAATATTTTGATCTAGTAATGAGCAAATCATAGAAAATATGATTAAAATGTTCATTAGTAAGATTTAACTTTAAGAAAATAGCATAAACTGTGTTTAATTGTTTTTTCTTAACTGCAAATACCCATGATTTAATAAATTTCCATTGATATGTGTTATTGAATTGTTGATGCATACTTTTAATCTCCGCTTTAATATCATATTGGGAGGAGCTTCCTTTACCGCGTTTAAATCTTTTGAGTTTAGCCAATTTACTATTATGTAAAAGAGGTTTAAATCTTTTGAGTTTAGCCAATTTACTATTATGTAAAAGAGGTATTATGTAAAAGAGATATATGGACCCGATGAGAATTTTTTCGAAATGAACTTTTCGTAAGCCTAATCTCGTAAGCCTAAATCTCCTCCATGTGCAAGCTTTTTTGCTTGATTTTTTTGTTTTCTTATTTGCATTCCTCATTTTTGAAATTTGTTGATTGTCTTTGTCCTTATGACTTGCATTATGTTTTATTATTTCCTCTTTTTGTCTTAATTTCTTTGTATTTGTAGAAAATTTTGGAATAGTGTATTATGAGTTACTACATACATTCTAACTTTGGATTTAATAATTTATTTTTATATTGAAAACATTTTATTTATTAGCTGCATTTGCGCAATAAATTAAATGTATATTGCATTGTCATTCACATTCTTATACTACGCTGTTTAGTTTATCTAACTTTTCATTTATGAACTATCCTTATTCCTAATTCCTTTTGTATGCTTCGTATTAAAGAAACATTCTATTTGCTATCTATTCAAATTTATGCTGCATTTGCGCTAAATTTAGTAATAGAATTTATTTTAATTCATTTTAATTTTTTATTATGTATTACTTTCTCTACTTTCATCCATTGTTAATTGTAGTTTATTGTGGCTCATTCTCCTATTTTATTCTTTTCTTTTATTTGCATAGGTTACTTATTATATTTTTGCTTAAAGTATTATTAATTATTGTCTTCCTTTCTGTTTTATTATTTGGTAAATATTTGTATTGCAATTATTCTTTAGCTATTAGTAATTATTTAATATTAGAATTTCCTTAATCTAGTGCTGCTATCTATCGTTTTTTAAATCTAACTGCAAATTTTCTTCGCTATTAGTAATTAAATATTAGAAGTATCTTATTCTAGTGCTGCCATCTATCGTTATTATTTCTTACTAATTTATTGGTTTTGTGTTTTTATGACTGGGTAACTGCAATTGAGATATTTGTATTGGTGTTATAGATACCTTTTATAAACTGTACTTTTTAGTGCAATTTTTTTATTACTTTTTTGGACAGGATTCTATGTGAATTCCAGATTTACACAGTATATATTTTATTATACCTTGTGTTTTAATTAATCTAGTTTAGAACTGATTATATTTATATTGTTAATCAATTCTTTTTATCTTGTAATATCCTACTTATTACATTTTATTAGGTTTTACATGGACTTAGTTGTATATATTTTTATATATAAGCAATTATTTTATTTTTATTTATATTATTTATAAATGTTAATGCTATTCTCTTTATATTACTTTAACTCTTATGAATTACACATCTTATTTGATTTAGTGACTGGCAAATATATTTATTCTTGTTATTATATAATTTGATAAATATTGCCCGGTATTTACAATTTAGTTGGGAATTGTTTAGACCGTTATCATTTTACCAACAGTGTGCCATGGATTGTTTTGGATATAATAATTGCCCAGCTAAAAATTATAACTTCAATAAATGTAAGAATAAAAATTGTAAAACCTGCCCATATGCTTCTAACTCACAAATTACTAATCTAAATAGTCATAAGACTTTCTGTAAAATTTTTAATTGCATCTACAAATTATCTTGTAATATATGTAATATATCTTATATAGGACAAACCAGTAATCCTATTCATCTACGTATGAATGTACATAGAGATCATGTTAAAAAATATATCCACAATAATAATTTTCTTCCTACTTCTAATAAAATCGAATATAAACACTTTGCTCATCATGGTTTTGAAAATATAACTATACATATTTTGGACATTAAAACAAATACTGCTGATAGATTATTCTTTGAAAACTTCTATATTAAATCACATTGTACTCTGTTTCCATATGGATTAAATCAGTTATATCTCAATGGTAATATTGTTAAGAATAATTTTGTAGATGATAAATATTCTATTTTTAATCACCTTTTTTTTAAACCTCTTTTACATAATAGTAAATTGGCTAAACTCAAAAGATTTAAACGCGGTAAAGGAAGCTCCTCCCAATATGATATTAAAGCGGAGATTAAAAGTATGCATCAACAATTCAATAACACATATCAATGGAAATTTATTAAATCATGGGTATTTGCAGTTAAGAAAAAACAATTAAACACAGTTTATGCTATTTTCTTAAAGTTAAATCTTACTAATGAACATTTTAATCATATTTTCTATGATTTGCTCATTACTAGATCAAAATATTTAAATATAAAACTTAATCAATTTCATCATAATAACTGTTCCAATTCTTATTGTGTAATATCATTTAAGCATCCTATTTATAATTCCATAAACTTTAAGAATTTATTTAATCAATTTCATCATTTATTGCCTGTAAAGGATTTGAATGTTACTAAAACTTTTAAATATAACAAGCCTATTGGAAGAACCATTTTTAATTACAATGCAATTTCAAAATCTCTCTCAGTCGACATAGATTCCTCAACAAATTTAGATGGTGAATGTATTTGTAGTGCTGATAATTATGCTGAATTTATAAATCCACACTTGGGTCATATAGTTACTGGAGACTTAGCCATTGTAAAAGATAAATCTTTAAGAACTATAATGTCATTTGGCACTAAATTCAGGTTACCTTCATGTAATAATTCTAAACAAGTGTTAAAGTCAATCAATCTGGACCTTGATAAATTTATTTATGGATTAGCTTCTAAATATGCTCAGCCTTTAGAGGCATTTAATATGTGGAAATTTACTATTTTAAGATCTATTAAAAATACCATTTGTAGTATTAATTTATCTAGATCCATATATAATATGGATAATATAAAGCATTCTGTTAATGATTTACATAGATCTTTTGTTATTACTTATGTAGATAAAGCCTCTAATAATTATGCTATTATTTGTAAAAAATTCTATATTCAATATCTGCTAGATTATTTAAAAAATAATAGTCTATTTAAAATTGATTCACACTCTCTTAATAGTATCAAATTGAAAATTATCAATATGTATAGTGATTTAGATATTAATAATAAATTTTTGACATTTCCATATATTGTGCTTATACCTAAATTTCATAAAAATCCTATTAAATTTAGAACTGTTACTAGTGGTCATAATTCATACTCTACCACTGCTAGTAAATTATTACTAAATTATTTAAATGTACTAAATAGCAATTTACGAGATTCTGGTGATAGCTACATTATTCTAAATAACAGTAAGGAATTAAAAAATAAATTAAAAACGCTTGGTAAAATAATAGGATTTCAAACTTTTGATTTTAAAGATCTATTTAATAATATTAAGATCACTGATCTATATGATGTCATTTTAGCTTTATATAATGCTTATATTACTAAACATTCTAATCTTACAAAATTTACCAATTTTACTAAGCTTCTCCATTTTGTTCTTTTCAATAATTATATCTTTCAAGGTAATAAATTATACTTACAAGTCTCAGGTGTTCCACAAGGTGGCTGTAGTAGCAGTATGTTAGCTAATTTATACCTATATCATTATGAAAAATTCTTTACTTCAACTGATTATAAAATTTATAGATATGTAGATGATCTGATTTGTCTTGTATTTACTGATAACTATGTCATAGATATAGATTTCTATCCGGATAATTTGGAATTAATACCTAATGAAACTTCTATTAGTAATAATGTTTATTATTTGGATTTAAATCTAATTATAGAACCTGCTCATGGGATAGTTACTAAATTATATGATAAAAAAGATTTTTTTAAATTTAATATTAATAAATTATTACCTTTTAATTCCTGCAACTCGATTCAATTGTTTAGAAATATTATACTTAATCAACTTTTTAGAATTTATAGATTATCAGATAAAAAATTTCATGCTTTGCACATTAATAACCTCAAAATTACCAGTAAAATGTATCAATATCCTGCATATTTAGTCAATAGTATAGTTAATAAGTTTCGATTAGCCTAAAATTCTCATATTCTCCCCTTATTATCTTATTTTAGTCGTACTTCTTCATTCTCCTGCAATTATATTTTCATCTTTTTATCTCGAAGCTTTAACAGTTGAATAACTCATTTTATTGCTTTTGCGCAGTACTGTTTTTATTACTCTCTTTGGCAACAGCAAATCACATCTTTTCATTTTGGCATATGGCAACGTTGATCCAGTCATATTTTGCTCGTCATGGTTGCGCTGAAGAGGTGCGTTTTGAGGTATTTATGTTTCCTTTATTGTTCCAATCTTTATGCTTGTCGTCCATATAACACAAGTTTATAGATAAATCTATCTTGTGTTTCAGAAACAAGCATTTTTGTGTTCATTTCGAAAAGATATATGGACCCGACGAGAATTTTTTCGAAATGAACTTTTCGTAAGCCTAATCTCGTAAGCCTAAATCTCCTCCATGTGCAAGCTTTTTTGCTTGATTTTTTGTTTTCTTATTTGCATTCCTCATTTTTGAAATTTGTTGATTGTCTTTGTCCTTATGACTTGCATTATGCTTTATTATTTCCTCTTTTTGTCTTAATTTCTTTGTATTTGTAGAAAATTTTGGAATAGGTGTATTATGAGTTACTACATACATTCTAACTTTGGATTTAATAATTATATATATATATATATATATATATATATATATATATATATATATATTAATATAATAAATAAGATTAAAATTAAAAATAAAATAGTTATACTAATTTAAAACATGATAGTGTCATACCCTGGTTCAAAAACAATACGGAGGAAAATTAATTAAATATGATATGATAGGAAATATCAGACAAAAGGAAAACAATGCTACCATAAAAGACAAAATGATCTTAATTTCAAATATGAATATTACACATGAATTTATCAGCATTCAAGAGCGAAGGCATACTAATCAAGTTCAAACAACAAAGGATTATCAACATCTGGAGGCTCAAAATATTAAAAATGAACAAAATCAGAGAAAAGATACAATCCGAAAATATGAAATAGGATAGAAGCTCTGTGAATCCAGCTTATCAAGGATCTTTGCATCCACAGAGGTTCCAAATGTGTTTCGCTCAACGATACAACCACATGGTTGAAATAACGTCAAAAGATCCGACACATTTCCAGACAATAACATTAACGAAAATAACAAAAATAAGCAAAAGGAAATTGGAAGGAATATAATGAAAGTGCATTAAGCAAACATATAAGCAATCTAACCAACAATCCACAATGATTCAGAAGAATTAAAGTCTTACCTTTCTTCACCATTATACAAGACACATTTTCGTTGCACTAAACAAAGTATTAGGAAAGAGTACAAGAGAGCGGCCATCTGATGTGAATTATAGGAAATACTTCTGCATGTTTAACAAAGGAATATACAAATTTATAAGTTTCAAACCCAATAATTTGAGATATAAAGATAAAATAAAAACATAAAAAATATATTATATATAAAATATTAAAAAAAAAAATATATATTTATGCGCAATAAAATAAGTAATAATTAATAATTAACAATTATATAATATGTATCCAAATCTTATTATTAAGAAAATAAAATCTCAAGGAATATTTTAAAGTTCAAAGTATACAATAGCAATTTTCAAATTAGACTAAAACAATAAATAATATATTATAAATAGTATTTAAAATTTCTAAGTGATATTTAACAAAATTAACTGGATATGATTCATTCTTACAGTATCGAAATAAATCTGCGAGATGGTAACTGTATTGTGTATTTTCACATAACCTAAAAATCCTATGAAATTGATTTATTAAAATATTTTTATATACCTGTTTACTCATACATGAATTAAAATTGATTATCTTGTGAATTTTAAAAGGAAAACTTTTTCTTTTATCATAAATGTTTGACAAAAATGAATATTCATTATCAAGAGATAGAGTTAAATCTAAGAAATTAACGCTAGACGAGAAGTTGCTTTCGTTTGGTAAAAGGGATAGATTTGGAGGATAAAAATCAAAATCTACATCATTTGATGAGGGAGCAATTTTAATGAGAATAACATCGTCAATATATCTATAGAATTTGACTCGTAGAAGTGTAGATAAAGATTTGCGAGAGCTGAACTGGCAGAGCCACCCTGTGGAACACCCTTAATTTGCATATAAATTTTATTGCCTTGCATCAAGTAATTATTAAAAATTACACACTTGAGAAGGTCGGGCCAACGGCCGTACCGTGCTGAAAACACCGGTTCTCGTTAGATCACCGAAGTCAAGCAGCATCGGGCGCGGTTAGTAACTTGGTGGGGTGACCACCTCGGAACGCCGCGTGCTGTTGGCCATCTCGGGTGCGGCATCCCCGTGGTTTGCGCGCTAGATTTGCACGCTGCCACATATGCCGCCGTGTTCATGCGGAGTACGATCACGTTAAACATGTGGGTCCGTAAGTCCTTCCGAGAGGTTGGTGTAGGGGAAGGAGGGTACGGTCCCTGTGGATGCCTCCCCCACTGGGTTCCGGTCTAAATTGGGTGGCACTTCCCGGCCGTCCATACAGTTACCTTACACCTTTCTGGTAGGTCGGACGGTCTGGGTCATCAACATCAACACTTGAGAAAGGTGGTGCACATAAGGAATGATCGAAATTCAAATTTTGTCTATTATAAAAAGATTTAATAATATCCCAAGTTACTTTATATAGATCTTTTATGTCAATATTGTTGAAAAGGTCCTTAAAGTCATACGTTTTAAAACCCAAAATATTAATCGTATCCAACTTTTGAATTAATTGATAACTGTTATTGATAATATGAGAAGTTGAATTATCATTTATATTAGAGATGATTTTATTAAGAATAACCAAAAGAGATTACTAGCGACAGTTGCATATGATTTATGTCCTATAGTTACAGATCTAAAAGAGATAGGATTTTTATGAAATTTTGGGATCATGACAATATAAGGGAATCTTAGATTCTTGCAAGGTAATTTTAATAATTTATGAAAAGCAATAATTTTCTTAGATATGGATGTTGCTGAAGAATCAATTTTTTTAAAAATATCATTGTGATTTAAGAAATCGTTTAAGATTTGTACATAATATTTTTTACATATGATGGCGTAATTGTTGGCAGCTTTATCCACATATGTGATGACAAATTCTGATTTTAGTTCATTAATTTCCTGCTTCAAGTTTGTATAGTTTAATGTAGGTTTAGTTTTAGGCAAGTTACTTAAAAGATGTTTGATGTTTGTCAGAATGCTAACCTTCCACATATCGAAAGCTTCAATAGGATAGTTTTTACTGCAAGCAATTTTGTATATGAATTTTTCTAGATCAATATTTAGTTGTTTAATTAAAAGAGAGTGATTTAATGTATTTGGATTCGGAATTTGGTACCATAAAGCATAAGATTTTTAAGTGCTACATTTTGAACAATATTGAGATCACCAGTAATTATGTGTTTATGATTGCTGTCTATATATTTAGAATAGTTTGGCTGGTTACAGACACATAGTAAATTGGGAGAGGAATTTTGATTCATAATAGATTTAGATATATCATTGTAATTGAAAATTTGCCTACCTAAAGGGGTATTATATTTAAATGTTTTGAAAATTTGAGTATTAGGAACAGGAAAGCAGTGTTTATACTGCTGAAATAAATAATTAAAATTTATATTATTGTAAAGTGAATTTTGTAATTAATTACACAATAAGTATTATATGTTTTATTTGGATGATAATTAGAGGTAGGAAAGGGTTGAATGTACAGATGGAGTTTATAAAATAAGGCTCGTGTTATAATTAGATCATATAAAAGGTGTGAAAAATGCTCCATCCTGATTAAATGACTTTAAGAATATATTATAAACTTGATTTAATATTTGTTTTTTAATATTGAATACCCAGGTTTTTAAAGAATTTATGTTACATGAAGATTTAAAGTTTTTTCTTAACTCAGTAATTTTAGCTTTTTATGTTCAGATTTTGACACTTTTTGTTGTTGTAATTTCCCTCGCTTAGATCTTTTTGATGAGGCACTAAACGAATTATAATTAAGGATGTTAAATATGGAGATATCAAAATTTGGATTTTATAGGTAGTTTTTACTACATTTTTATTATTATACATTTGATTTAATCCATATGGAAAAATAGTTTATGCTGTTTGATTAGTGAATTTTCAAAATATAATCTATCAGCAGGATTCTTTACCAATTCTAGAATCGAAATTGAAATATTATCAATACCATGATGTCAACAGTGGGCATATTCAAAATTATTACCAGTGTGATGATATGCAGGAGGAGGAAGATGTGTATTGAGTGATGCTCGAGAACTAAATTTCTTAACATGGTTACGATGAACATTAAAACGAAGGTGAAGAGGGGTGCTTGTTTGTCCAATATATGAGATATTACAAGATACACAAGTTAATTTGTAAATGCAGTTATACACTTTACAAAAAGTTAAATATTTAGGGTTATTATTATTAATCTGAGAGGGTAAAGCTAAAGGGACAGGTCTTACAACGTTTATCCCGGCAAGAACGAAAATACATGAGTTTTGGTGAGTAATGATGGCTTGGCATCGAAGAGTGTCTACAAAACATGAAAGATAAACAATTGGTTGCTTGATATCGATCCCCTATATCCCAATTTATATAGGTTACCGGGCACTAATGTATTGAATAACAATTACACTATTTTGCAGGCGCTAACAAATAATAATAAAACTAATATTAATATGATATATATATATATATATATATAATATATTAATATATATATATATATATATATATATATATTTAATATATATATATATATATTAATATATATATATATATATATATATATATATATATATTAATATATTATATATATATATATATATATATATATTAATATATATATATATATATATATATATATATATTAATATATATATATATATATATATATATATATATATATATTAATATATATATATATATATTAATATATATATATATATATTAGAATATATATATATATATATATATATATATATATATTAATATATATATATATATATATATATATATATATATATATATATATATATATAATATATATATATATATTAATATATATATATTAATATATATATATTAATATATATATATATATATTAATATATATATATTAATATATATATATTAATATATATATATTAATATATATATATTAATAATATATATTAATATATATATATATTAATATATATATATATTAATATATTAATATATATATATATATATATTAATATATATATATATATATATATATATATAAGAAGAGGAAATAAAAAGCAACAATTTAATTACATCAAAACAGAAGAAAAAATCTCAGACTTCATAAAAACAGAAATAACGGTGAAATTCGGATGGATCAAGAATATAGCCAACAGTATAAAGATCAAATACTTACAACGTATATGGAATTTTATTATCAATTTAAGTGAAAATAACTGCAATACAGAAGATAAAAACACTAATATAGACATCATTCTGGATTTAATTAAACTCAGAGCCGCAAAATATAACGTAGCACTTGAACCAAAATATCAAATTAACAAATCAAAAGAATTTTTTATCACAACATTTAAGAATAAAATGTTCGAAAATATTCCATTCAACCATATATTACATAATATAGAAGAACGTCTTCCTTTGCCTAATCTAAATATTAAGATATCCTATCGCTTTGTAAGAACCAACGGAAGAAGATTATTCAACTACAATAAATTATGTAAAACTGTGTCTTCATTTAATATTGAATCCTGTCAATGTCATAAAAATATACATTGTGATCCCTACCACAAGCATATAATTACTGGAAACTTAGTTTTTATAAAAGATAAACTCAAAAACTTATTACAACTTGGTACTAAGTACCGAATACAAGAATTTAATAATATTTATAATGAATTTAATTACGATCTGGAAACCTTCATATACAAGATGGCAGTCAAACACAGTATACCTGTACAAACTTTTAACGCATGGAAATATGCCTTTTACAGTGCTTTTTGCCAATTCTACCCGAGAAGAAACAAGGATTCAGGAGGTTCTCGATTTCCGTCTTCAATCAAACATTTTAATGAAGAATTCGTATTGACATACACAGACAAAATCGTATCGAATTTTGCATTCACGTGTAAAAAATTCTATGTCGATACTTTAACACAATGCTATAAGGATAGTGCCATGTATACCTTAATTCCTAGCAACGAATCAATCATCACTAATAGAATAAAAGCACTGTATAAAAGAATTGGTATGGATATTAAATCAGTAAAATTTCCATACTTGATCCTTATTCCCAAGTTACACAAAAAACCAGTCAAGTTCCGTACTGTAACAGTGGGATGCGGATCGTACCTGGAACAAGCAAATAAAAAACTTCTGAAATTACTCCAATATGTTATAACTGATATTAAGAAGCAAAACTCCATAATGTTAAAAAACGGACAGGAATTGATAGACCGACTGAAATTTTGCCATAAAGATTTGAACTTCAGAAGCTACGATTTCCGGGATCTGTTTAATAACATCGATTTAACAAACCTACAAATGATCTTGAAAGAATTACATGAGGAATATAATTTAAAACCATATATAACTCTCAGAAGATATTTGGATTTGATTGAGTTAGTATTGAATGAAAACATACTATATGAC
>OX578133.1:202131592-202334092 GCA_951213105.1 Amaurobius ferox | reverse complement strand
TATGTATATATACATATATGTGTATATATATATATATATATATACATATATATATATACATATATATATATATATATACATATATGTATATATACATATATGTATATATATATATTCATATATATGCATATATATATACATATATACATATATATATATATATATATATACATATATACATATATATATACATATATATATATATATACATATATACATATATATATACATATATATACATATATATATAGATATAGGTAGATATAGATAGATAGATATATAGATATATATAGACAGACAGACACGGGTAATGTTATCAGAATCGCGAAGTCCCGAACTCTTGTATATTAACACATGTTAAAAAAATCGGTTTTTGTAATCGGCGCTTTTTGAATTTTTTTTTTTCATTCTCTCAACAAAAAATCCAGACTACATATACGTAAAAGCAAAGGGAGAATCCCCAAAACCCCAAAAAGGGCCCCTTTTGTTTTCATGCGTAGTAATTTGCCCCCAGGCCGCCCCTCAGGCGTGGTGCCAGGCACTTGGCGCCGGCTCTGCAGGTGGTGATTTCTCTCCCCTTTTTCCACCTTTGAGAATGGTGGGCACGTAGGAAAAGCATTGAGTTCTTTTCTTATCAGTAAGCAAAGTACTTGGACTGTTATAAGCTGTAGAATTTTTTCTCTCTGTCAAGTTGCATTTCAAACTTTATTGCAGACGGTCAAGCATTTTAGCAATGGAAAAATAATGCAATGATGTAACTGTTAAGGACAAAATTGACATTTTGAAATGTTTTGATAATTTACCCAAGATGAGTCAAAGATATGCTGCTGCTGCACTAAAAATCTGTCAGCCATTACTCTGTAAAATGTTAAAGAATCACGACGAGATTGAAAATAAAGCGAAGTTGAACGCAAATTTGAACTGTAAGCGAAGACGTACTGGGAAATATGGAAAAGTCGAATCGGCTTCGACACTGTGGTTTGCCAATGTTAGGGAAAAGGATGTACACATAAACGGTCCTTTAATGCGACAGAAAGCTGAAGATCTTGCTTCTAAAATGGGCAAATAAAATTTCGGCGCAAAGGACGGGTGGTTTAATCACTGGAGAAAAAGGGAGAACATTGTGTTCAAACGTACCCATGGGGAAGAAAAGCATGCCGCTTTTCCAGCTGCACAGGCATGGATTTTCGAAGAATGACCGAAAATAATCGCTGATTATTCACCTGAAAACATCTACAATGCTGACGAAACCGGACTTTATTTTCGTGCCTTGCGGAACATACGTACCTTTTCAAAAACGAGAGCTCTAAGGGATGCAAAATTTCAAAAGAATGTATAACTGTACTCTGTTGTGCGAGCATGACTGGAAAGAAGAAACTCTTTGTTATCGGGAAAAACCAAAAAGCCAAGATTCTTTAAGGATGTTAAGAAATTTCCTGTTGATTATGCTGCCAATAAAACAGCGTGGATGACAGTTGCTCTATTCAGCGAATGGCTTCTAAAGTGGGACAAAGAATTAGATCATAATATCGCCGTACTCATCAATAACTGCCGAGCCCATGATGCAAATGTCACGTTAAAGCATATCAAAATCATTCTCCTACCTGCCAACACTTACATCACTTATCCAACCATGTGACCAAGGAATAATTCGTGCAATGAAAGCGTATTACCATGAAGAAATGCTCACTAGGGTTTTGGAAAATATGGAAGGTATGGAACAACTGAGTGCAAACGCATTAGCAAAGAAGATAAATGTCCTTCAGGCCCTCCATCTTTTGACAATGTCGTGGGATCGAGTGTCCGAAAATACATTCAAGAAATGTTTCTCGCACGGTGGGTTCGTTAAAGCGGATGAAGGTATGGCTGTACCGGAATTCGATGAAACAGTACTCGTACCATCCGACATGACTGAAAATGACTTTGCAGAATGGATGTCTATAGATGAGAATGCCCAAGTGGCTACAATAATGACTGATGAAGATGTATGCTGAGCTGTATTTTGTTCTATCAAAGAAAATGATGAAAGAGCATCGGATGAAGATGAGGATGAAACTGAAAACCTTGTTGAGAATCTTCCAACTGCTACTGAAATGAGAGAGGCTCTCCGTGTTTTGAGACTCGGGGTGCAACACAGAGGCACTGCTGGGGACTTTCGTGAACAGTACAGGTATGAAAGTTTTATAAATAATTTGCTGAGACAAAATACAAGGCAGACAACTTTGGAAGACTTTTTTTAATTGACCTTTTTTAAGGATTTGTTTAAAATAGTGTTTGAGTGAATCGTTGTCTTTTAAATTTGTAGTAGCTGCAAAAATACAGTAAATATTAACTTTTAAAATCAAAATTTTATGTTTCTTATACATTTTGTTTATTGTTATCAATCGGTTATTGTTATCAAATAGCATCTGCCCCAAAGCGATCACATTAAGCAGCACCTACTGTATATATATACATATACATATATGTACATATACATATATATATTCTTGCATGTTTTCCTTGATTTTTATTTTCTTATTAAAATGGAGTTTTCCAGTATATGACATTTTTTAATTGGTTCCATAGACATGCAAAACCAGGGTTCTGCTGTCATAAAATTACAAAATGTCATTCATTTATTTTCATTGTAATTCAGTTGTTAAAGTAAACTTACTGGATAAACAGTGGTTTATCAGGCATACAATATTTTGACATGCCTCTTGAATCACATTCGGGTCCAGAGGCAAGGGCAAAAGGATGCTTTGCATAGGGGACCGTGAAACTTGCTCTGCACCTAATTGTCAGAAACACATAATTATTTCTATGTAGTATATTCTAGAATATATGCTTATTATCAAACAGTATGCATTTTGATAACATTTTAATTAAAATCTTGTTATTTTTTGCCTCAAAGTTGAAAAATGTAAAACAAAAAGATTTTTAATTTCAAGAAAAAGAAATTTTTTCAATATGAGCTCTATCTAAATTTCCTGATAATTTTTTACATGTTCTTTATACAGTAACCTTCTTAGCATAAAAAAAAATCTAGATGTTTTTTTGGAAAAGGTGATAATAAATATAAAAATTTTACTTGGCTGCATTTTCATAAGTCAAGACTAAAATTAATTTACCTATTTAATAAATTTATATATAATTAACTGAATTTTTTAATTTATTTATTAAATATTAACAAGTTTTATATACGAGGGTCACACTGAAATTTTTGAGATAGGGACAGACAATATGGTCTAGAAAAAAAATATTGGTTGGATATTTAAATTGGAACTCTTTTATGTCCACAGACTATAATTTGTTTCAACAGTTACAACTTAGCTATCATAGAATAACTTTTAGAAGAAAAGAAAATGGAGTTGACATAGAGCATTATCGACCTATGATTTTAAAGTGGGGCTAAATCAAGAAGAATGTCTTCAACATTTACAATTAGCATATGAAAATGATGCTTCACCTCGTGCCACTGTATTCAGATGGTTTACATCGTTTAGAAGAGGTCGAAATTCTCTCCTGGATGAAAAACACACAGGAGGACCTATGTCAGCTGTAGTCCCAAAAAATGTCTGCCATTCGAAAAATGTTAATCGATGATAATCACTGTACTTACCAAATGGTACAGAAAGAACTTAACATTGGATCCACAGCTATATATAAAATTATTCATTAAGAACTGCATATGAAAAAATTAATTTATCATTGGATCCCCCAAAATTTAACAGAACACAAAATAGTGGAGCTTGTCAGAATCAGTAAAGAAACCCTAAAATTACTTAATGATGGTGAACACCACATTATTTCTAAAATCATAACTAGTGATGAAACGTACATACCTTTTTTTGATGTTCCAAAACATCAAGAAAGTAATGTATGGGTCTTTGAAGATGACCCCAAGCCAACAATGGTGAAAAGACAATGAGCAATGAAAAAGGTAATGTATGCCGCGTTCTTCAGAAGTACAGGTCTGGTCAAAGCCATAAAGCTAGAGGGACAGAAGACAGTTGTAGCTAACTAGTACACCACTGTCTTCCAGCAATTCTTCAGGAAGTGACTGTTAGGGGACTCATGCTGCACCATGACAATGCATCTTCTCATTCAGCAAGAATGACAGTCGAAACAAAACAGTCTTGAACAAAAAACATTAAAGTGATAGAATATCCACCCTAATCTCCTGATCTTACTATACATTTGGCTATTTTGTAATCTAAAAAACATTTACGTGGGCATCGTTTTCATTCCGAAAATGAGATTGATGAGGCTATAAAAGCACATTTTTCATCGATTCCAAGAAAGGGATGGCTTGAAGCATTTAAGCTTTGAAAAATTCACCGACAAAAGTGAATTTTGAAAACTCCTAAGAGTTGGTAAGTTTAACTTATACCACTTAGACGTATCTCAAAAATTTCAGTCTGACCCTCATATTATTGATTGTTATCAGTTTTACAGAAAGAATTAAAATACAAAGAAATATTTTTAAATATTCCTCTTGTAACAATATAGATAACTAAATTACATTTTAAACCATATGAAAGCTTAATTTGATATGATTTAGTTACCAAATTCTTTTTGAAGAAACAATCCATTTTTCCTTTCTTCCCAAAATGTGAGATTATTCCCCCAAAGTATAGGGAAAATCCAGAACAAAAAGAAATTTGATACCCTCCCAGAAACTGAGATATTCCCTTTGCAGCAATAAATGCCAACTTTCAAGGTCATGACTACAGTCCAATTAGGAAAGGATTTTCCTCTAGGGTGTACCACTAAGTCTTCTTTGTAGAATCCAGTGCTATTAATGAATGTAGTTAAAAATGTGGAGTTTCCCTCTTTCAATATAATCTTCTTGCTAGCTAAGAGTATTAGTGCAAAGTTTATCTCATTTTTTAAGTAATTGCCTCATGCAGTTTTCAGTGTAAAATAAGTATATATTTTTCAAAATTATATAATAAAAATCTAAAGAACATTTTTCAATTATCTTGTAATGATCAGCAGCTTCTTATGTAGGGAACATATGATAGTATACACCAAGATGTAACTGTGTGCTTTCATCATAGACAGAAATTTTAAAAAGGGTTTCCTATGCATCCAGTAAAATTTCTGTGATCTTTTTAATTGCCACAAGAATGATATAAAATCAAAACTAAAATGTATTGCACTATAACTTGCAAAAAAGTTAAAATAATGTTTATTTTCATTAAAAAAAACTGCATCACATGCCAAAAGAGAAAAAGAAAGTAAAACAAAAATAAATGAAGAATAAATGTTTGATGTTGGTCATTCTTCTAAATCTACTGAAAACTATGGATAAGAAAATTTTAGAAACTTTTTATGAAGCATACAATATATTATGGTTATGTCCAAGAAAAATGAGATATTAATAAATTACACATTCCTGTTGCATGGACTGACATCAGATGCGACTAAATTTTCAGTTGCGGACAATTTTTCATAGGAAAATATTTAAATTCCAAAATTTGTATTATGAAAAAGTTTTCCCATAGAAACTATAAAAAAACCGGCAGTAATTGACATTTCTGATCATTTGGCGAAATAAAAAAAACTCTGACCAATTTTTACTGAAAAAATGATTGTTGTGCAAAATTTGGCATTCTGCTCAAGTCCGGTTTTTGGAGCATTCCGGATATGGGGATACCGGATAAAAATCTATCCTGTACTGCATTTAAAGACCAGAATATTTTGGAAAGAATTTGAGGTATTTTCTATTTTCTTCTGACTTATATAACTAATTTATTGTCGTTTCAATAATTCAAGTCTATTCTATTAAATTTTGACCAGTCAATGGGAGAAAAAGTTTAGAATATTGCAGTTGAATATTATATCATGTAAAAAAAAAATGTTCATTTTTTTTTATATTAAACTTTTATTATTTTAACTAATATGTCATGCCTAGAATTTTTACATTTATTTTTATATTCTATTTTTGTCTACCCATTTCTGCTTATTTTCTCATCATTATTTTGGAGAGTCAAAATTTTGGCAATCTAAAGTAGTTTTAGTCCCATCTTGAATTATGAAGAGACTACTGTATTAGTATTTTCATATTGTATGCTTGAAATATAAGTGAAATAAATAAAGTTTCCTTGTTTTGCTCTTTAGGTTGCTAGTAGCAGTAGAATGTGCTATACTGGTTCTAATTTTAAAAGTGGTGTGTCAAAAATTACCTCGTCTGTGTAAGCATCTTTTCTATTTTTTTAAGTTAAATATGTTGTTTTACAGCTGAGCATAGTTACTTTTTTCACATTTTGAAATGTGCAATAAATATTTGTAAATTGATTTTTTAATGAAATATTTTGGCTAGAATTCATTTTTTTAGTTTGTCGATTTTCTAAATTTGTTTTAAACATCATATTTATTATATTAATTATATAGTATAACTGTGTTGTATAAAAAATCTGATTTGTATTAGCTGTTTCTCTAAGACACTTTGAAATTGTGATGACAAATTGATATACTTCGACAGTTGTGAAATGTTTCATTTTAGGATGCTGCGGTACCAAGAATTATAAACATCAAGTCGTAGCCTGTGCAATTAAAGGCTACATTGCTAGAATTCCCACACACATCCAGGGCCCCGGCCGGCTAATCGGTTGCTCATGTCCTTGTTGACGAGCCGGTCGGTCTGGGTCTTCAACACATCCAGGGCCCCCACAAAGGGGGGGTCAGTTGGTACTACGTTCTGGGGCCCGGCAACTTTTAGGGGCCCGTGAACGTTGTTGAGGATAAAATATTTATACATTTGTGTATGAATATATAGTTCTTTTTTCTAAATTACTTAAAGTTTTTGAAATTTACATATTATGCGTAATTATAAAATTACAAATATAACTTAGATATAAAGCCTAAACACAACCTATAAGTTTGAATGAAAGAAAAGTACAAAACATTTTGTAAACATGTGTTTGGATTCTGTGTCTTATTTCTGAAATAGATAAAAAAAGCCTCAAAGACGGGCCCCTTAGTTCAATACAAGTTGTCTGGGTACAGATAGCTTCAGTGTCATTGTGTTCAGAATCTGTCCATTATTTGTTGTTAAGAAAGGCGAGATCAACAAGGCAATAAAAACCGATCTCTACAGGAAGAAATTTTCTAGAATTACACCTAAATGGATAAGTTTGTAAACCTTAGTGGGTAAATTTGCTCATTCATGTGTACAGTTCATATTAATCACGTCCAGCTAACTACTGAGACGAACGACCCTTCTACAGGTTTCTTTTGTGAAATTACCAGTTTAGGAAGGGGGCGATCTTTATCTTCCTGCTCTGCGGTAAACCAATTAACGCGACTGGGTATCCATGGTCATGTTCGACTGAATGCAGGAATGTTGAAAGAAACATTCTGGTTTCTTCCTCCCTGGCATGAACTTGCTTCCCACCTTGATTCAGTTTCAGTGATAGACAATATTTCTTTAAAGCAAGTTTATTTTACTTTCTCATGCAATTATATGGTAATCTCATATGTATTATCAGTGCTAGTTGCTAGTGCATCTCTCAACACATGACAAAATCTTATAAAAAAATTATTCACGGAAACAAATCTCAATGCAAAATCAAAATTTTAAAGTATGTTCAAAATAATTTTCTTATATTTTTCAAATATTATTTTCAGACACATTAATCAAAGCTAATCTTAGAATGAATAAAAATGTATTTTATCAAATTCCTATACTGTTATGTAAATTTAATCCTTTAAAATAACTATAATTAAATATGTGCAAAACTTATTGCAATATAAAAGGGAAATTAATGTTTTTGTGTTTATACTGCGTTTCTAAACTTTCATTTTATGTTGAACTTGGTAATTACTAGGAACTGTTCTCAGTGGAAGAGAAAATTAACACCATCTCTATCATATATTTATTACATTTTGCTAAGGAATATCCAAGAAAGGGGAGTGAGGAGATTTGGGTTTTCCCCCCTTCCCCAAAATCCAAAATAAAGATTATATGGGATCTTTTGTATATTCAAACAGTGTTTGGCTTTACAGTTTGTGTGACCTCACACGCTCGAAAAAGAATTCTGGATTCGCACTTGGCATTTTATTTCATAAACATCAGAATTGATACATTTTGGAAGAAACATTTTATGGACATAATGAATAATGAACACATGGCAATATAATATTGAATTAATTTTATGTTTTCAGTCTTTTACTGTAACTATAAAATTAATTCAATAAACAAAAGTATAGTTATGAAACAAAAACATTTTTAATGAACTTTACTTTATCAACTTTATATTGGCGGATCGCCCGACTGTGGGAATATCTAGGCAGTTTTTGTATTCACTGTAGTTTAAAACACAGTAACTAAATTTCCTTAAAATTTGGTAGCTATGTTGGTTAGGCACCGATTTGATTTTTGGTGAAAATCAAATGATACAAAAGAAAATAAAATGTTACTGCTCCTGCTATACTGGTATAAACTGTTCTCAACATACCATCATTTTCTCAACTGTGGCATAATAATTGATGAATTGGCATTTAAATAGGGCTAATGTAGCATATAAAAGATGAAATTCAATGGAAGATTTCAAAATCATGTAATTTAGAAAATATTATTTTGTAACAGTTTGATATAAAGCAATTTCAATCGGTAAAGTTTCCAAAAATATAAAGATTCAAACCTCTTAGAATAACTTAGGTAGAGTATTTGGAGGATACAAACTTTTGCTGCTAACTGTTAGAAAACTTTTTTTTTTTGTAAAGCAGAGAACTTTGTATCTTGGAATGTTTAGTGAATCAAAATGATTGATGCAGAAAACCACATGTATATATGCACGTGCTATTTCCATCTAAAAAGTTAAACAAATGAAAATAGATCATCTGATAAGATCCAGAGATATTTCGGGCATATTTTATTTTATTTATATGTTACATAGCACATTGATTGGAGGTAATTCAGCTGTAACACTGATAACTGTTTTTTTTTTTTAGTGAATGTTGGCAGCAAAAATGTTGCAATACCATTGCTTTTTCCAAAAAATTGTTTTTAAGCATCAATTTCTCAGAATTTATCATAAATGTAGCTTAGATAAGGACTGGTATGGATCTAGGATTAAATTCTAGAGGAGGTGGTAGGGAAGTTCACTAAAGATTTCCATATCAAGTTATGTTTCCATTTTCAGTTCAAAATTTCCTCTTTTCCTTAAAGCATCCATTTTTTAAGATTGGTTATAAATAGAACTTTGGTGATAACTAATATGGAATCAGCATCGAATTCTGGATTCAGGAAGAATTTTTATTTCCTATTTTTTCCCACATCTGGTTTAAAAATTTCCCTTGAGTCATCTATTTCTTGGAATTGGCTAAAGATAGAGCTTTGACAATGATTTATGCAGTATCAAATTTCAAAGGGGATAGAGGAAATCACTAAGAATTTCAACTTCTGGTTGTGGAGATGTCACTTCCATTTATAAAATTTGCATTTTCCTTGTAGCATCTATTTTTTAAGGATGGGCTTAGATGATGACTGATATAGATTCAGCATCATATTCAAGAGGAAGTAGGGAACCTCCTGCCCCCTCTGGAAATTAGTTTTCTAAGGATTTCTACTTGCAGTTTTTCATCTTACGGTTCAGAGCATTTCCTTAAAACATACATTTTGATTGACTATAAAGCTTAGATGATGACTGATATGAATTTAACATCTAATTTCAAGGATGGTAGGGGGGTGAGGATTTACTAAGGATTTTCACTTCCAGTTTTTTTACCAATTCTGGATAAAAAAATTTCATTTTCCTTCAAACATTTATATCTCAAAATAGGCCATGCATAGAGCTTAAGTGATGACCGATATGTATTCAGTATAAAATTGCTTAGGGGTTAGGAGAATTCATTAAAGATTTCTACTTCTGATTCTACAGATGTTACTTCCGATTAAAAATATTACAATTTTTTTTACAATACCCATTTCTCGGGATTGGCTATAGGAATAGCTTAGATAATGACTGATATGGATTAAGCATCGAATTTTGCAGGGAGTTGGGGTCACTAATGATTTACACTTCTGGTTCTGGAGATATCACTTCCGATTTTTACTATAATTCATATAACTATGCGAAATACATGTGCAACTGAGTACAAAAATATTTCGTTTAAAATTACATGTACACACCACTTTCCATCATATGAACGATCTTTCATAGACTTCTTATTTTTCTATGTTATATTGTGTTAAACCTTGTACTTGATATGTTTTATTAAATTCATTTCCACCCCAAAATAATACATAAAAGAAAAAAAGTGGCATCCCTTCCCCTTTACTTTTACCTAGGGCCCGCAGCTTGACTTAGTACCCGGGCCCAAAATAGAATGTGGGGTGCCTGCACACATCAAAAGGTCACAGGTCCTTAGGACCACAAGCAGTTATGCCCAGTGTATCTCCAGCCAGTGACAACTTCCTCTCATCAGCCAATGAAGGAAAAACCAGCAGTGACAGTTGAAGAGATTCAAGAATTTTATCACTTTGAAGAGAATTCAACATTTATGCAGATGGAGAAGATTTGGAAAATAAGATGAGTGCAAAACACAATTGAGAAATGAGTGTGCCCATGCAGAAATTCTAGATGAGTTCAGAAGGGACTTGTAATAAAACTTGTCTGCAATGACTGTGTCCAAAGATGCTTCTTCAGATAACATGGAAAGCAAAGGCATCCTTTTATTTCTATGAGGCCCATGCATTTTAATTAAGAAACTGACTCCAGCCAGCTCTAATAGTTTAATTTGATAACTTAGACTAATGAAATAGAAATTGATAATTGTCAAATTGATGAGTAAATTGTAACTGAAGATCTGAATAATAATTTTAATTTAATAACTTAATAATAATTTTAATAAATATATAAGTTTGAAAAACCATGTGTCATCATTTCACAGTGTTGCATTTTGCTGTTTATCTTTTAAGAATGATATTTATTCTCTGATTGACACTGGATGCTGCAGATAGGTGAGTTATTTGATGGACGTGTGATATTGTACACACGATTACAACTCCAAATTAAGTCCATTTAACAAATAAAATATTAAAATAACTTAAATTAAAATTAATGTTTTTTCACCACAGAAACTTCTAAAATTACATATGTAGATAGCCAGAGAAAAGGAGAAATAACTGTGTATTTTGTAGGTAGCATTCATATTTGTCAGGCATTTGATTTAGTGCAAAACTGCAGCATACAGCTGTTTTTAAAACACATTGGATCTACTTCTTCAGAAGTATATAGTTATTCGTTGCTATATGCTTTCTCACTTTATACATTTTTGCTATAGCACAATTTTAAAAAAAGAGAAAAATTATAATGAATAGCCGGTTGGAATTTTGCATTCACCATGTGTACGATGATCTTACTCAGGCAGCATGCATTTTTCATTCACATCGGAGAAAATTTACCCTAAAGGATGGCAGTCACGGATGCACGTTTTCATATGGAACGCTTTTATTTTAATTTATTTGTCTACTAGATGGTGTTAAATGTCCATATGAACAACTCCAATGTATTTTGCAGATACTTGATTTTGACATAAGGGAGATCTAATGAATCATTTCTCCATCTGGAGCAGTGAAGCATGGTTTTGCAATATAAACAAACAGAGCACTTCTTGCAGCCTCTGCTATTTTATAATTGAGTTCTGGTTCTTGTTTTGATTTTAGCTTAATGATTTCATTGGTGAATCTCATGGAAAATAATCAACTATTTTGGGCATTTTTAATAATCTAATTTTAAAAGTTTTTTTTTTAATATACTCACTATTATGCTTTAACATTAGAATGAAATACAATCATAGTACATGTTAAATAATAATTGTATAATATGCTTGAGATTTTTTATTTTATCTTTTTACGAAATTTTCTTTTTTTTTTTTCCGTACAAAAATTCTCCTTTGCTATCATTTTGTTCGTCCTTTGACAAATTAATGACTTTGAACTTAAAATAGATAAAGAGGTGAAATTCTCAGAAAATGTTAATGTATGTATCAGACTATGACTGAATAATTCTGGTGCAGTTCCGTTCCACAGATCTTTCACCCATTTATTCCATAAAACTAGTTTAATTTCAACAATTAATATTATTATAAACTTATTTTGAATTAAAACATGAAATATATTTCATGATATTTTTAATGTTGTTAAGCAAAAATGTATTCAACTCGCACGTTTTATAATATTTTTTGATTTTATTTCTCAACACAGAAAATGGAAAAATCCAGTGCTCTGAATTTATTTGCAAATATTTTCTCGTTTTTCTTTCTTTTTCGTAACTTTTTATACGTGCTAATAAAATGCTGTGATTAATGCGAGGATTTTTTAAATTTGCGTAACAATTTTTTTTTCTTTACAAGAGGCTGGTACATAAAAATTTTCTGATTTAACTTTGCATACAAATATGCACATTAACATCAAGTTGAACATGTAATCATCCTAACATACAGACAAAAATAGTGAAAAACATTCTTACTGTGGTAAAATTTAGAACAGGACTAAAAACTTCTTCATAACCCACACAACCACAGACTTCCAGTGGATAGCCAATAAAGCTCCTGTAAATCCTACAACTGTCATATCCTAAGCACAATGCCCACAGACGTCTCACTCAGGACCATCTTGCAATGTGTTCCAATCGTACTCCATTTGAAGTGCTATCACGTCTTCTGGAACTTCTGTTGACCTAGAAGGTGCACCATGCGTCTTTCATCAGTCAACCGTTCTGTGCAAAATGACTTCCGGCTTCCATCTTGGATAAACAAACTATCCTCACTTGTATTCGGTAAGTAATTTTATTCTTTTGTTTCTCTTTTAATATGTTAACTGCTGATACAAAATTTCTATAGTTAATCAAAACCTAGTCTGACATCCGCCTTGATGTCCGCCTAGACAAAACTTTTTCTAACGATTATAACTTTTAACGATTAACTTTTTCTAACGATCTAACGATTTCCGACAGAAATCGTTAGATCACGATTTTTCAGTTTTTACAAAATTTCAACTTGTATAGCAAAATATTTCAATTTTTCTGACGTGTAATTGAATGGGCAAAAAATAAATTATATTGTAGTTTGAATCTTTTTAATATTCGGAACACAAAAACAAAGTTTAGAATGTTATAAATTTCTTAATTTGCTTTAATTTTAATTATGTAAATATCTATAAGCATGTGAATTATTAACATGTTTCAAGTTTTCTATTCATGCATGGATGAAATGTTTCAAATCTTTCTGTTTTATTTGTATTTACCAATTGGGGCGGGGGGGGGGGGGGTAAGTTTTTTTTAACCTTGTACAAAGGTACATATATGGGAAAAAAATGTCATTTCATCTAGTGCAGACTATTTAATTTTGTGGACTTTAGCCCCACCTGAATCTGTTAGTGTTGCCTTGCATTAATCGTCTTGGATGATGACTTGACAAACTCACGAATACTTTATCCAATTTTAATAAGTGATATCATTCAAGAATTGTTAGCAACAAACTCACGAATACTTTATCCAATTTTAATAAATGATACCATTCAAGAATTGTTAGCTGTCAAGAAGTGTACTTATCTAAATTTTATTATCCTTATTTCAACATACTGCATTTAAAATTTTCCACTACATTGTACTAATAAACATACCATTCTAATTAATTCACCCAATAAAAAAAATATTTGAAGCAAAAATGCTGATTGTATTACAATACAAACGGGAAAAGTACATCTATGAAACTTTGTTTATGTTTAAAGTTTAAGAATATAAACTCACAAATTATGACAATATTAACAATATTATAGAATATATTTACTGTCATTTTTACCTCAATCACTTCTTTCATGTAAAATGAATCTCGAAGATACATATTAGGATGACACGTACTATTATATTTCAATATTTAATATTACCTTAATCAGCTTATATTTTAATAATACTGTGTGTAAATGAAGATAAACACAAAAGTGTCATCTGTATATTTCCCATTTGGTTTTATAAGAAAACATAAATCTGTTTTTTATAATGCAATCAGCACTTTTGTTTATAATTTTTCTTTTATTAGTTACAAAGTAATGAAAGATTTTAAAAGGTTTACTTGTGTAGTAAAATGCGATATTGACCTTGTACAAAGTTTAAATATGCAAATAATTGCATATTTAAACTTTTTTTTATATATATATATAAGTTACCTAATTTTAGTCTTATGCACTAAATGCGGGTTAGATAAGTTTGTGATGTACTTTTTTACCATTTATCTTTTTGTTTTGGTGGTTCTGTAAACAGATACGATTATTTTATATTACTCTGTATGTTATAGTTTTCATAAAAAGCTTTTTATTCTAACTTTTAATTTGCTTCTTATGTCTCCATTCTCAGAGTTGCTTGGTATCACAATTTCATAATTTATTTTCAAAATGAAAATGTGGAGATGACCAATTTGACCAATAAATAATATTCTTTTATGATCAAAATTACAGCTACATTTATTGAAATACACACAATGGGATTGATTTTTATTCATTTGCAAATGACAAAATTTTATATTCAATTGTAACAATATTTTACCACTAAAGGAAATTGACAACAGTTGAAATAAGAATTTTTGTGTTATAAAGTGGAAAGATTTTATAATTTTCTCAGTAAATAGTTGGTATAATGGTCCTAGTTTATTCATAGCAAACTTAAGCTACGTAATTATTTATAAAAAAAAAAAAAGCAGAACTTTAACACAAATTTTAATTACATTGCATGTCTATTTTATAATCGTCAGGTTATACATATTCTCTTCATTTATTCTGGAGAATAATCATTTTTATATACAAATATGATTTCTTTATGAATTTAGAAATGTACCTATTTTAAATGGAGTTACACATTTATCTGAGTGAGTTAAATTATTGCATTTAAGATTTTGAACGCATTTCAAAATTAAAAGATATTGCACTTAACACTTTCGCTGCCAAAGCTGATATGGTGCGTCCGTTCACACGTGCCAAGAACCTATCTGCAATTTTATGCTCTTAAATTATTTTTAAAGGAGAAGAAGGCTCGATCTACAAAGCCATGTAGAGTTTGTACTGGACAGAAGATAAAGCGTGAAACAAGATATTTTTGCCCGGTGCACTGAAAATTGTTTTGAAACTTATCACAAATAATTTTGTTTCATTATACTTATTTTTATTATATTATGTTGAAATTTTAATATCTTTTATTTGTTGTGTTCTTGAAAATATATCGTGAATAGATATGTTTTTGCTTTCTAAACATTTAGTTACTGCATCTACGTTTTGAGAAATAATGATCCATTTCAGTACGCCCAGACTATTATTTAGTTCCGTCCTGTATGCCAAACACCTAAACATTGCATACACTTGCTACGGCAATACTTGTACTCAGTGATTTAGGTAAGGCAATAAATAACGAGTTGTCTCATAGCTGGCAGCGAAAGTGTTAATAAATATAAATCATAAATGCATTGGCAGTTTATTTGGCTTATATTCTCATCCCCTGAATTTAAATTGTATAACAAGGAAACATATCAATATTTAAAGAAAGCTTATCTATTTGTACATTGCAAATAAGTTGGTTACTCTTAAATGAATACTTGTTTCCTTGTCATTAAACAATTGAAATTTGGGTGTTGTGAATATAAGTTAAATTGATTATTTTCCATGAAAATTCTTTCGCATATGAACTGATAAGAAAATTGAGATTAGCAGTATTGTCGAGTACATGAAACGTGTACTGTAGTTAGTTTATTTGGCTGTACGGCTGTACTTTTCTGTTTTTAATTTAAAATGTCCGAAAAAAGAAGTGAAAGCAGTTACTTCTCTTTAAAAAAAAGTTGAAATTTTGGAAGCAGTACAATCCGGAAGAAAGCAAGTTGATATTGCAAAGAAATGTGGGATTGCTGCTTCTACAAAAAAGAACAAAATTTAAAAATTTCTGAGCAGTCTGTTTTGTGTCCCGACAGGAAAAGACTTTGTTTAGGAAATCATCAAAACATTGATGAAGCTGTGTACAGATGTTCGACCCAAAAAATATTCCTGTTTTTATGTCAATGATACAAATTAATGCGAAAAAATTTGCAGAAGCTGTGAAAGTAAAAGAATTTGATGCTAGTTCTGCATGGTTGTTTCATTTCCATGAAAGATATGGAATAACATGAAAACAAGTCAGTGGAGATGAAAAATTACTGATTTATCGGCTGCACATGAATGGAAAGAAGACAAACTGCTGGAAATTTTGGAAGATTACGAACCTGAAGACATATTTAATGCTGATGAGACAGCCTTTTTCTACCAACTGCTACCAAATCGTACTATGGCGGAATAAGGCGAACAGTGCAAAGGTGGAAAAAAATCAAAAGTTCGCATCTCAGTTCTCTTTTGTTATAATGCAACTGACACAGAAAAACTAACCCCACTGGTGATTGGAAAATCCGCAAAACCTCATTGTTTTTAAAATGTTTCATCGCTTCTCTGCAATTACAAAAAGAACACCTGAGCCTGGATAACAAAAAATATTCCCGCTAACTGCATTTCAATTTTACAGTCTCTCGACCAGGGCATCATAAAAAATGTTTAAATTCATTTTCGCTGACGACTTGTTGAAAAAACACTTGCGAACTTGAATTATGAGTACTAGTATGGCAATTAACCTCAGACAAGCCATTGCAATGATATTTGTTGCTTGGCAAAATGTTTCCCAGTCTATAATCCAGAGCTGTTAGAAGAAGTTAGGTATTCTCTTTAGAATGCGATAAGAATGATATATTTGTTTTAGGATTCTACAGCTGTCGATTTTCCTAAAAACCTATGGGCTACAACGTCCAAAGAGCTTAATTTTCCTTTAACAATATCACCGTCTGATTATGTTGGATACAATGAGGAAGCTTTTATAAGTTCAGACTTGACAACTAGTGAAATTACAGCTAGTCTTGATAGTGGCAACTGTAAAGACATAAAAGATGATGAAAGTGATGAGCGACAATGATGAATGTGTACAGATGACCCTCCAATGTCTTTCCAAACAGTCCTTTCAAGTATCAAATTTTAGCTCAGCAAAAAACCGTTCCTGAATATTTTTATTCCTTAAGCGATATCGAAAACTGTTAACAAACAATCTTTATCACTTCCAGTGCAAACAAAAATTTCTGACTATTTTTCAAATATGTAATTGATTCTTCTTATCCTGAAAATAAGACCAAAAATTTTAAAGAATTTAAAATGTTGAAATAATAAAACTTCAGAAAAGTTATAAATATTGTTTTTAATTTAAAATAAAATTAGAATACCTTGATATTTAAATTCAAATAAATGAAAAATTATTTTTAATTGTTGCTAGTACTTCAATATTTCAATATTTCAATATTTTTATATCTGACACCATTGCAATCTCTCACATCAGTGTCTTGTCTTCAATGACAGTCTTCGTAAAGGATGGTTTGAGTGCAAGCAGCTTTCGGCCAATCGTTGAGAAGCTGTTCTTGCTGATATTGGAACATCCAATGTACCCTGCAAATTCTGCAATGTTGACAGTTGTCGTTTGTGGAACTGTCACCGCATGCCTTTGAATGTGTCGATCAATGTGTGCTGACTTCTGTATGTGCTGTACTATGTGTGCTGTACTAATGTGTGCTGTACTTCTGAATGGACACAATTGTCCACTGCGACAATTCACATGCCCTTCTTCAATCCATTTTCTCCAAATCCTTTGCACAGTAAACACATCTACGTGTGTTTCAGTGCCGGTATAACCGTTCTACCATACTTAGACCTGAAATGAATCCCATCCCACGATCGTCCAATTATTTGAAATGGACTTCAGCAGCGTTGGCCAGGCATCTCTTCAACAACATATGTCTTCTGAAACAAAAAATAGGTTTCCGTAGGCGACAGACAGTAGTTGGCTCATCTGCCATTTTCATTCCTATTGTCCCCACTCTAATCACGTGACCTACTTGCATTTTATATCATTTACATACATCGGCCACGGCCAGCTGCGTTTGTATCGCAATTTGTATAATTATATGACCAAAGCTCCGTGGTGTTGCTTTTTCTGTGTCAGGTAGTGCATGTATTTTTTAGAAAATTGTTACACTTTACTTGCTTAAGGTGATAAGTTTCAAAGTATTTTTTGTTTGCTGGAAGAAACTGATCTTTAACATTTGAAAATATTTTATGAGGGTGAGCAGGATATAATTGTCTGTATAATTAAAAGTATTTACAGTTGTCTGTAATTAATTCTGCACTAGAGCTTAGATTTCATGGTCACATTATCTATGGAAATTTCTGATGTTTTGTTACTTCTATGTATTAATTTTTAAAAAGAATCATTTATATTGTGATGCGAATGTATTTCATGTACATAATTATGTGCATGAATGTTAAACATTGTTTTCTTTTAGCATCAGGACCAGAAGCAGAAGAGCTAATAGACCTTTCCCTCCCAGCCACCTGTGAGGAAGAACTGATAAATGTTGAGGCATTTGCCATGACTCCAGCTGGTGGCACTGAACTTGTATGTTTCTTTCTTTTTTTTTTTCTATTTTGTTTCATGAATTTCCAATTATTAACAATGCATGATTAAAATCAAGAATTTAAACTAAAAGCAAAAATAAAGTTCAAGTATTCATTATTTCAAAACAGAAAAAAAAAATGTATCTAATTTACACTTTGCCACTTTTTTCTAGTAATGATTATTAATATATTTAAAAATATGTGGCTCTTCCCTTATAAGTAATTAATAAAGTGACTTACCATGTATTTATTTATATATTTTTAAAATGTATTTATTTCAGTTTTATTCAAAACTGGAAAATGTTCACAACATTGCCTGGGATTTATGGCAAAGATTAATTGCATACATTAAGTTTTTAAAAGGTATAGTAACACGCTGCATGGATGCATATGCATCCTATAATAATGCTCATGCATTCTAACGATTCAGTTTATAGTTGGAAAAGATCATTTTTCAATTTTTTTTTTATGATGGTGTCAAGATAGATACTGATACTGATTAATCGCTATGAAACAAATTTGTGTGAAAATTGTTCACATTAATTTTATTAGCCAGTTAATCTAAACAATGTTATATTTAGGGAATATCCTATCTTCGTTATTTAATTGTTGCTCTGTTCTACTAAAGTGTACAAATTATTGATTATGTTGAGTTTGAATTTTACTACAGTAATTTCTATTATATTCTTGCAGTATAACAGATTCAGAGGACTAGGAGGGACTATTTATGCTGATGATACTAGGCATTGATACAACATTCGATTGCAGATGCTGCAGAATACAACTGGTATGGGAACACCAAAAGACGATTGATTCTCTGCCCTGAAAGTTGTTGATATTGCTATTGGTGAGTATAACTACAATCAGTATTTATACTATGTTTTCTAAATTAAGATATGAAAATATCAGGCATAGTACTTGTCTTTAAATTCTTAAAAAAACAAATTTACGTCCTGAAATTTCACTCTTGAATTTACAGTCATGCAGTTTGATGATCTTGCCAGTCATTCTATTGTACGTCATGCTCTTTTCATATGTTTAAAATTGTGATTTCAAGCACTTAATAATACAATATAATTTAGTGCTTTTAAATAAAATTGCATATTTTAACACTTAAATAACATCCCAATTTTTATCACTTTTTCATAAAAATCTGCTTTCAAGTAAAATTATGATTTTAGTTCTTTTAAATAAAATAAATATTTTAGCACTTTTAAATCAAATTGCAAATTTTAGCACTTTTCGTAAAAATAGAGAATTTCAGCACTTAAAATCTCAAAGTTAGAGCTTCTAAATAAAATCTTAAAATTGTAAATAACATTATGAATGTTTGTGCTTTCTGTAAAAGTACTCTACGTGGTGCTTTCTGTACTCTAGTTGGTGCTTTCTGTACAACTAACTCAATAACTAAAGCTGAAATAGATAAATAAACATTAAATGCACGATTAAGATAAGCATTAAAAGAGGCTTTTTTAGAAGAAATTGGGTGAGAGGAGTTAGTGGGAATACAAGAATTAGTGAAAGTAGGTTTACGAAAAACAGAAGTATGAAACCCAAGGAAGTTATGGGAAGCAAGAACATCCAGAAAAGGTAAAGAAAAATTAGACTCAATGGTAAAGTTAATAGAGGGGTAAAAATCATTAACATTATCCAAAAGATTAAGGAGGTCACTCAAACTATGGTTCCAGATAATACATGCATCATCCATATAACGGCACCAAAGATTAGGTTTAAGGAATAAAAAAGGCAAAATCTCGTTCTCAAGCTCCTGTAACACAGCCTCAAATAAAATGTCAGATATCTTTTTGCAAACAGGGCCCCTATGGGTAGCTCCTTATCTGTTTCTTTAATGTATATTAATTTTTATCCCAAATAGATGCTGTAATGCCTATTCAAGATGGTGGTGATGGTGGTGGTCAGAATGTGACAAGATCCGATATTGAAGATGTCATAAAAAAATTGACTGAGACATGCAAAAGAGAGAAGATTATATTCTGTAAAGAAAGCTTCAAATAAATAATGATTTCAAACTTTTGTGTTTTTATTGTACAATAATGATATTGATATAAAGAGAATTATCTAGTGTTATTTTAGTTTAGGAATACATGCATCTCCTCAGATTTTATGAAATATATATCTACCAACAAATTATACCATCACTGTATCTTAACATTCTGCAGTACTTAATCCGGATATGAATTTAGTCTTTGTAACCTAATAATGTATTTAAAGTTTTTCTGAGCTAATACTTCATCATTAAGACATGAATAGGAATTAGATTTGTTGTCTTGTACTAAATATGAAGGAGAAAAGGATAAAGAACTTTGTATAATTGCTGAATGACCTTCAGTACCCTTAAATTGTATAAATGGATTTAAAGAAAATTTGGACCCTTTAAAAAGATATAATTTTTTAGTACTTATTCAAATTTTATGACTACTATAATAGTAAAAATTCATGACAGTCACTGACCAAAGTGACAATTAAAAATTAACAGATGCTTATAATCAGTGGCCAGAAGTAGCGAAACTACAGTAGTCACTACTTTTTTATCATAGTTTGTAGTGTAATATGCTACTTTAAAAAAATAAGTAGTGTATCTAGTAGAACGATATGGTAAATAACTAGTTTGTACAAGTTTTGATGCTACGTTTAACATTCTTTCAATAAACAAACAAGGTGCCATTCTACATATGTGATCTTCCTTTGTACGAAATGTGATGTTCTGTGCAACAATATACGATTTGCAAAGTGCCAAGCTCTTTGGAATAAATCAAAAATGTCGGTTGTTTTAGCTGACAAGATATCTTCAGAGCTAATTACCTATCTCATAATACCAAATGAGATGGAACTCAATGCATTCTGCTATCGAATGCATATGCCTGTTCCTGAGAGAAAACAAGGAGAAACTAACTATGCAATAGTTCCGATGCTACAGGGTTAGGAAGGCCATTGCCTTATGAAGTTGATTTTTTATATGGATATATTCAGATGTATTATGTCCCAAAAGATCCTGCTTATCTGATTGCAAATTCTACTAAAAAAATGAACAATCATATTTTTAAATAAATATTTTTTACTTTTATTTTACTTCATACTTTTGTTTTATTTTATTGTTTTCAGAAGTGGGTAAAAGCTTAAAGTTGGTAAGGTAAGTTGATCAGTAAATTAAATATGTTAAATTACTAAAGTATAGTATACCCATATCCTCAACTTTTTGTGCAAATTGAAGCTGTGGAAAAATTCATCTTATAAAAGTAATTATGTAGTGAATACATTTTAAAAGTGGTTTGTAGTCAGTACTTTTTTTAAAAAAAAAGTAGTTTTAGTTCACTACAAAATAAAGCAGTTTTTTCCAACCACTGCTTATAATACGCCATGAGTGATTTTTAAAATGCTTATTAGTAAAATTGATTGGTACTGATACAAGCACTATTGATTTAACTATTGACCAAATTTTAGGCTATTTCAAAGTGAGTCTGTGAAATTGGTAAAAATATAATAAAACTATTTGAAAATAATTTTGGAATATTTAATTTTTATTTAAAGTAATTTTAAGTAATTTAACAAAGAAAATATTGATAAATTTTGGCTGTTTATTATTTTTGCAATTTATCATAAGTGATAAATAGCAAAATTTATCAAAATATACACATAAAAAAGACCCCAGAAACATTCTGCAATATATTGAGAACCATCTAAAAAGTTCCAAAACAAATTCTATAATCAGCTGACATTAGTCCTGAAAAATCCTAAAAGTGTCCAGTGATATGTCAAGAACAATCCTATAACAGCCAATATCCATCCAAAAACTACCCTGAAGAATCCCAAAAGCATCCAGTAATATGTCAAGAAGCGTCCAATAAGTTCCTATAACAAGTCTGTAACCATCCAAGAATTATCCTGGAAAATCCCAAAAGGATCCACTAATATGTCAAGAAGCATCTTAAAAAATCCCATATCCATCCAAAAACTATCCTGAAAAATCCCAAAAGTGTCCAGTAATATGTCCGGAAGCATCCAATAAATTCCTAAAACAAGCCTATATCCATCCAAAAACTATCCTGAGATATCCCAAAAGCGTCCAGAAATATGTCAAGAAGCATACTAAAAGTTCCGGAAAGCATCCTACAAAGGATGCCCACAGTACTACAAAAAGTGTCTCATTTTGACTTCCACAGGTCACCCTCTGGATGACTCTGGGAGATTTCAGGAATTCCTTAGCAGAGTCACATAATCCTACATATGACTTCCACAGGATTGATTTAAGACATCCTTGTGTTGTTTAGGATATTGTCCACATTGCTCGTTGCGTAGGAAATATTGTTTTAGTGTACCATGTTTGACATACGCAGTCATGATGTTTTTGCCAGCAACCAATCAGAGAGAAGTTGGAAATAGGCTCGACCAATTAAATCTTGTCTAATACAAAAGAACATTTTTCACTTCAGAAGTGCATAAAAATAGAGTAACTCATAAACTAAATCAAAAATAAAGGATCTGTCTTACAAAAATTCAACTATGTAGGTACATGCCTGCAAAAATTCACGGTCAAAATTTTTGATATTGCTAGTCTGTCCAGGATACGAACTCTCAGCTCAAATATTCTTTCTTTGGCTTTGACATTAAATATCTTTTAAACTATGGTTTATATCGGAAAACGGTTTATTTCTGCGTGCATTTCTCTATACCATATATGTACCAAATTTCATATTTTTGTATGTTATACTTTTTGCGGTATGAGACAAAGGAACTCTAGAAACGCCAAATTTGTCAAACAGCGGACAAACAGCTGTTCAACCTTTTTCCATTTCGAGTTAATGATATACTTATCCATTTTAATTACTATTCCGTTTAAACTCCGAACTTTACCTCATGTTATCAACTTGAAAACTATGCTAAATCTAAGTAGGCATCTACCTACTTTTGATTTTATTCTTGTGTAAGTTTTGGTTTGTATTATGCACTGAGCTTGGAGTGACGTCTGGTCTGACGATGGCTGAAAATAATATTATTTAGATGTTTGAATGAATGAATGAATGAATGACATGAAGGTGGGTGGCTCCGGAAGAGCCCAGCACATCGACCAGATGTCTATTGTACTACCCCAACAAGTGAAGGTCCTTAAGAAAAGAGACCAGTAGCCGAAGCAAAAATCAGCAGGCACTTGACAGGAATATCATACAACTCCCAGGGCTCGATCACATGTCGACCCAAGTGTTCGAACCTATGGGCGGAGAACACCTCACATTCACAGAGAATGTGTACGGCAGTTTCTTCACTGTATTTGCAGCCTCTGCAAAGCGAATCTTTCGTGACACCCATAATATTAAGGTGTCTTTTAAGGGTGCAGTGTCCAGTAAGGAGCCCGACAGCCCTTCTGATGCCAGTTCTACTGAGCCTGAATAATTCCTTCTGACGTATGCTAGGGCAATTGCAATTGAGAATTTTCGCCTGCCTTTGGCCCTTAGTATTATGCCAGTTTTTGCACTGAAGCTTTCTGAAGATGTCATAGACAGTTCTTCTAGTTAGTTCATTGGGAACACCCAAAGCCGGCTCAGGACCAATAAAAGGAATACTTGAGCCTTTCCTAGCCAATTCATCAGCCAGCTCATTTCCTGGAATGGCCGAATGTCCAGGCACCCAGTAGAACATGACTTTATTATTGCTATCAATATTACACAGTGCATTATAGCACTCCCAGACAAGGGAAGACGTCATAGTAGACTTTCCTAAGGCCATAAGAGCAGCTTGACTATCAGAACAGATAAGAATCTGGTTGCTCCTATAATTTCTGTCATAGCATATTCTACAACACGTTAGAATAGCATAGACCTCAGCCTGAAAGACAGTAGCATGACTGCCTAGAGGGTAAGACATGTTAGTGCCATCATCCAGACAGCAAACACCAGCACCAGTACTGGTGCCAATCTTCAAGCCATCTGTGTACCATACAATACAATTTTGTTTATTGTAGGTGGGAGTCATCTTCCAGTCATCCCGTGAAGGGACCTGAATTACATAGGGCTTGTCAAATGTATATCGGACCTGTATACCATCAGATGGCATATGGAAATAAGGATGATTTGTAACATTACTGTTGAGACCACTCCAAGATAAATACTTAGAATAGTCCTTCCAGTGTTTCAGATATTTAAGTCTGTTCATGCAGATGAGAGCCTCAGCTTCAATGTGCATGTAGAGAGGGTGCAATCCGAGCAAAAGTTCAAGAGTTGCAGTGGGAGTGGTTTTCATGCAACCAGAGATCGCAGTACATACCATCCTTTGAAGCTTAATTAAATCTAATTTAGAAGTTTCACATCTGACTCTAGACCACCAAATAATGGAGCCATAGGAGATGATGGGACAAATTACCATAGAGTAAATCCAATGGATAGCCTTGGGATTCAGACCCCAGGTTCTCCCAATAGCATTTCTACAAGACCAGAAGATTCTTTTGGCTTTAGTTATGCAGTATTCCAGGTCTCTCTTCCAGTTGAGACCCATGTCAAAGAAGATTCCTAAGAATTTTACCTCCTTGGAGCAGATGAGCTTCTGACCAAAGAAGCGAATGTTTCTAAGGTTAAGAATGCGTTTTTTTGTGAACGCAACCATGGTTGTTTTCTGCAGATTTACAGAAAGTCCAGCATTTTTGCACCATGTCTCAACACCCCTAAGAGCGGTGGACATCATATCAGAGACAGTGTTACCAAATTTGCCTCTGGCAATGATGACAACATCGCCAGCATATCCAACACAGGATACACCGGAACTAGTTAAGTTGTCCAGAAGAGAGTCTACAACTAAACACCAAAGAATTGGTGAAAGTATGCCTCCCTGCGGACAGCCTGCCAGAGCATGCACAGTCTTGTTGTCACCAAGCAAAGATTCACAGATATACCTATTAGATAATAGGTTCTTGATCCAACAAGAGATCGTCATGTCAACACCCTTCCTACCAAGAGCATGTAGGATGTGTCAATAGGAACTTTATCAAAAGCACCCTCAATGTCAAGAAAAGTGGCTAGAGCAATTTCCTTGGCATTAAAGTTTCTCTCCAGAATAAAGGAGAGACTGTAGAGAGCAGTATCCGTAGATTTACCCGGTTGATAGGCATGCTGAGAGTTAGACAGAGGCATAGAAGCCAGAGTCACTTCCCTGATATACCTGTCAATGAGCTTTTCAATAGTCTTTAAAAGAAAAGACGTAAGGCTAATAGGCCTGAAGGATTTGGCCTCATAATAATTATCCTTACCAATCTTTGGAATAAAGATTACCTTTGTATGCCTCCAGGCAGAAGGTACATGACCAAAGGCAATACAAGCTCTGTAGATTCTGCAGAGAATGGGAGCAAGCACCTTAATTCCCTCCTAAGAAGGATGGGAATGATGCCATCAATCCCTGGAGTTTTATAGGGTTTAAAAGAGTTCAAAGCCCAATTAACCCTATCCAAAGTGACCACACTCTTAGCAATGCTCCACTTACTGCTGTTACAAGTAGAAGTGAGGTGAGCAGCAGGAGTGGTGCTGTGGCAATTAGATTCAGAAACTGGAAAATGAATCCTGAACATTTCATCCAGGGTCTCTTCCCCAGTCCCAGAATAGCCACCATTAGGTAACCTAACAGTATTTAGGTTGCAGTTTCTGTCTTTTGACATGAGCTTGACCATTTTTGCAGTAGCAGAAACGTCTTTGATGCTGTCGCAGTAGTTTCTCCAGGAGTTCCTCTTGGAGTCTCTGATTGCCTTATTGTAGGTAGTTAGAGCAGATTTGTAGACCTGCCATTCACCACTCTTTTTGGCTCTATTAAAGAGCTTTCTGCATTTGCTACGTAAGCAGCTGAGCTCTTTTGACCACCAAGGAACTAACCTTAGGGAGACAGCTTTAGTAGCCTTACAATTCTGGTAATATGAAAAGATAATGGATCGTTGCACATGGTCAACGGCCAAATCTATTTCAGCTCTAGAAGAGTACTTACCAGAATGATCTGCAAGCTTTGAAAGAAGATCTTCTCTGTATGAAACCCAGTTGGTACGTTTGGGGTTCCTACCTGCTGCCATGGTCAATTTTGTAAGACCTTTAACAGAAAAGGGGATTAAACGATGATCAGACAAAGATATATCATCTGAAACAGTCCAGTTTAAAACACAGTCATATGTAATATTGTTACATATACTCAAGTCGATGACTTCACGTTGATTTATTGTAACAAAAGTGCCCTTGTTGAGAATAAAAAGGTTGGAGCGGACAATGTGCTCCAAGAGATCATCGCCACGACTACTACAGTTACTACTGCCCCACACAGTATGGTGGGCATTAGCATCACAGCCAATGATCAGTCTTTTACCCTTACTACAGTACTCAATGAGACTAGTAGTGACATTGGTAAAAGTTTCTCTTTCTTCATAAGGAAGATAAGCAGAAGCAAAGATGAATTCATCTAAATTCTCATTAGTTTTGAAGTTCACTCTGATGGCAACATTATCACCATCAAGGAATTCCACAAGGTGAAGAGCATTGAGTTTGTTACTAACAACAATACAAGCTCTAGGTCTGATACAAGATGTATCATAAAAGACATTGTAGCCCTTGATCCCAAGACCCAAAATTTTATTATTGCAGGTCCAGGGTTCCTGAATTAGAGCAATGTCAACCCTACCATCCATCAACCTCTTGCCAAGAATAGCAGAGGCAGAACGACTATGGTGCAGGTTGATTTGCACAACATTAAGACAGCCCATAAAAAGGAAAGAAACAAGGGCAACAAAAAACTAGGAGGGAGTGGCCTTCCTAGTATCATGAGAATGATCAGTGTCAGGCACGTCATTCTCAAAATCCTGCATGCGTCTTTCCAGCTCGTCATCAGAAAGCAATGGATTAGCATACAGCATGTTATCAGAGCTGGAAGCAATTTCCAGTTCAACAAGCTTAGGTATCATAGTATCAACATTAGTGATACTCACCTGAGAGGAGGTTGCCTGATCTTCTGGCTGTACCTCCATCTCCATCTTCCTTTTGGGCCTTTCATTTGGGTCCCGAAGAATCTTGAAGACTCCACGGTCCAAACCGGTGTGAGCACCAAAGTCAGCTCTGCGAATTGCATCCGCAGCCTCCGAGTCCACCTCGAAGACCCATCTTATGGAGAGGGGTTCCACAAAGTTTTGCAGAACACGCCACTCCTCAGACTTCAACTCCGGGTTGAAACGGTTCAACCGTTTCAGCAAAACGCTCGGCTCTTTAGTATAAACATCTCTGGTCTTGAAGGCCACCTTGACAGGTTTGGGTAGATCATTGGCACTCAAGACTTTGAGTACCTCACCTAAAACCTGTCTGTTATTGTGGAAGGTTTTCTTAATCCATTCCACAGTTGTTGCATCATTGCACTGAAGCACCAAGGCTCCAGCATATAAACCAGAACCATGGATCTTCGGAAGTTGCTCACCAGTGGGTATCTCATCTATTTTACCGAGAATCTCCATCTGGATGGTGTCAACCTCTTCCTTGCTCAGCTTACTTGAAGGGAAGGAATCTTTAATGACTGCCATTTTTATAACCTGGACTGCCTGAGCATATGATCCAGGTTGGATGTCAGTCCTTGATCTCTTTTTATTGACCAGATCTCTTGGAGAGAGTGTGGCTCTATCCGACCTAAGTTGTTTGGTGCCTCCAACCTTCTCTTTGACAGCACCAACTTTTGCAAACTTCTGGTCTAGCTGCCTAGGAATGCACCTCCTTCTGCGCCTCTGTGCTTTTGTGAGTACTTCCTGCATCTCAGCCATGGTTTCAGTGTGTCGGTCACCAAGGCTCGCGACTCCACTTCCTTCCACAGCCAGACTGCAGTTTTCCTCCCCCAATATTCAACCCCCTCCCAGTGCCTCCCCCCAGATTCAAGATTCAACCCCAGAGGGGCTGTCTCAATGGCTGATTGGGAATCGCACGAAAGTGTAACCAATCCTTCAACACTTTCTCTATGGCAGCATGGAGAGCTAGGAAATGGAACATCTAGAATCTCCATGCTGTATCCACTAATGAGAAAAACCACGGATTACTTCCAGTTTGATCAGAGCCCCCGCTAGGCCCCGTCTCCCCACACTTTTCTAACGTGAAAAGTGTAACCGCCGGAGTCATTCGCAAAGCTGGATGATGAGGAGTGGGCCATAACGTGCACCAGGTGCACAGGGCCCAGAGATCAACAAGGATCCAAGGGGGATTTCTCGATATGAAACACTCCCCACCATCCAACCAACGCAACCAAAGGACTCAGCCTCTGGAACCGTTTACTACAAACGTTTCTTAAAAGCAATACTACAGATCCACGCCGCTTTGCCCTTTTCACAACACAACCACATGGTCCCGTTCCCGAGCCCAAAATGGTATACCTTACGGCAGAGGCCGAAGGGTGGTACTAAGGCCCATAAAGCAGAAGTGATGCTTACTAGGGGTTCCGCATTGATGCAATCTGCAGCTAGGAGGAATCCACAAAAGAAGTGGACCCCTGAGGATTTTACAGGGCGAGGCAGTATGCCTTACTCCCAACCCCCAACCTGGAGGACCAGGATACCTCGTTTTGTTGTGAACCTCACCTTAGACCTGCCCGGCATGGGAGACCCTACCAGTAGCAAAAGCTACTGCCGGCATAGCTCTTAGGATCATCGGAACACTCAAGCTCCACTACCACGTCAAGGCGCAGGTATCAGTTGGTGGAGATTTAGATGTTTAGTCTCGAATGATTAATTTCACTTATGATCCATTTAATTGCTGCTTTATCCCATGAATAATGTGTGCTTAAAAAGATATACTGGAGAACAGGAGAAAGAAATATTTTATTTTCTTCTTAATCGTCCACACAGTTTTCTTAGCAAAAATTGTGTGGCATGTCAATTTTTCTTACGCTCTTGCTATTTTTTGTGTGGAGGGGAAATTAGCTACATAAATTTTAGCAACATATAATTACATTTTAGGGGGCACATTGCCCCCAGTTCAAAATCTTAGAGGGGGCAGCTGCTCCCCCTTACCCTATGGCTCTGCCACTAGTGTGGTGATGTTTATAAAGGATTTAAAAATGATTCTCCTGCTACAAGCATAGAGATCTTTTAGATATATTTTTCATGTAATTGTCTCATGAATGTGTTTATACATCTTAGTTAACATTGTCTATACCTTGTTTATACACTAAAAATATTTTTTTTGAAATTTCTAAACTCTATGAATTTGTATTCTTCACTATAATTTACTTAGCGGCAATGAGATGGCCCAGGGGTCGAAGTCGTCCTATAATTCCTATATTTTAAAAATTTTTATAGAAAACGTTTTATTTTGTCCTATATTTCGCACTTGTCCTATATTTTGGACATAAATCCTATATTTCCAAATTACAAGCAATAAAATCCTTATTTCTATCATTTTGTTTTCAGTGTATCTGCTAAATCTTCCCAGAATTTCAAACAACGTGGAACTACGGGATGTTGAACGTCTGCAATTGGTTTCCAATTGTACGTGACGTAATACTACTCTAAACATGATGCCCGCCGGCTGGACGGAAAGCGTGGTAATGGTAGCGGTACTGCCGGTACTGTAGATTAGGGGCGGAGAAATATCAGTAATTGCAGCAATCAATAGTTTCCGGAGGAACTATCTATAGTTACTAATTTTCAGTGTTAATAGTAAAATTAAATACAAACGTGTAGAAGCAGTTTTGTTGTACTCAAAAGCAATTTAAATTAAAAACATTCCTGCCTTTTTTTTTTTTCCAAAATTTAGAAATTTGTTTTGGTTCGAAAACGTAGGTTTTCAAAAAGGAGTGGGGATTTTGATTGTGTGCCATGCCGAATCGACAAACTAAATTTCGTGATGATTGGTTGAAAGTCATCGATAAAAATGGAACTATTATCAGTGATTGGTGCACGAAAGGAAATGATGATTTTTCTGCATATTGTGTGTTATGCAAAAAGACTTTCACAATCGGCAACAGGCTTTCTCCTATATTTTGAGGTTGCCACGTATTTAGAATATTTGTCTCATCTTTATGGCAACAAAAGAGAAGAAATGGAACAACACCCGTACTTTATAGGGTGTATAGACCAGAGTCCGAAAAATGTATTGCCCGACATGTCCGGGGCATATAAAAATTCCAACAGGGCATATATTAATTTTTATTACATGACCGACCGGGCATGTAATAAAAATTTATTCGACATTAACCTGATTAGGGCAGTCGGTAGCCGAAATCGAGTAACCAGTACTCTACTGCAAATATTTTATGTTCAACATTTAAAGCCGTATAAGAGAAGAGGGTGAAAAAGAAAAGTCTTAGTTATTCAGTGATGGACTATGAATGGCTTTCGCAGCGCGATAGTTGATAACTGTGGGAGAAAATAAAGTTTCACAGTTTTCGGGCGACAGTGACGTCACTAAAAGAAACAAGCAGAGCCTCTGGCACAGTGCTAAAGCAGCTCCTCATTCTCTTATCTCTCTTTCTGTCATTCATTTGCGCTTGATTCCTTGTGTAGCTTTGGTAGATTTGCGAACGTGAACAGGTGTTGATAAGCAGAAATGTCGATTACTAAGGAATATCTGTAGTTTCTACGGGAAACATCCTCATACTACCTACAAAATTTGCATAGTTTCCTACAAAAAATTCCCTTCTGTCTAAGGCAATGTAAATTTACGGCCACATGCACGGTAATGTCAGTCGTGACGATGGGGATTTACGGCCGCATGTAATGTAAATTAAGATCGCGATCGCTTTTTTATTGAAGTAATAAATATGCTTCTTCCAAAAGTTGTCTAGTCTAATTCGGAATAAATTGCTAAACAGTTATTTTAAAAATTATTTTAGCATAAATAGTATTCAATTCCCATTTTTAATATATTTACTTCATTAAAAGTAACTACATTTCTAATTTTGGTATTTAAAACAGCTGATCTCGGATCACCATAGAATCACTCAGGAAGAAATGGTTAAAGCTATTATCACCAACAAGACCGTGCTTGAATTATTTCACGGTATTTCACATATCGCTCAGTGTTACAAGACAATACCAATACACTCAGCAGACTGTGAAAGAGACTTTTCTCAAGTTAAGTTAATAAAAACAAAACTCCGGAATAGATTGAAATCTTCCACTCTGGACGCACTTTTACGTATCATTGTGAACTGTCCAGAGCTTCACAGCTTTCCGTTTGACGAAGCAGTTCATCACTGGATGACTGTAAAGAATAGGAGGATCAGATTAAAATGAAATTGTGTGTATTTTATTATTATAATTACAATTAAAAAAAGTTATATTCAATTTTATCAAATGTTTTTCTTTAATATAAAAGTATACAATACTAATACTGTTTGTGTGTGCGAATTAACGCAAGGCGCGTTTCGAAATTTTATATTCGCAATTATAATTGTTCTGGAAAATCAACCACCACTTACATTTCTCTAGATACATCCCTGCCTAATGAACATTCAATAGACTCTTTCTGGAGTAAAATTTTTGAATTGGTTAACTGCAGTACTGGAAATATTAGATATCCATATTTAACAACTTTAGTAAAAGCAGCTTTGACTTTTTCTCATGGTCAAGCTTCGGTGGAGAGAGGATTTTCAGTGAACAAAAGAATGTTGACATCAGAACGTTCTCGGATGAGTCTCTATACCATAAAAGGTTTAAGATTAATTAAAGATGCTGTTCATGGAAAAGCATCCGACGTATGTGTAACTCAAGAAATGATATCATTTTATTAAAATGCTCATCGGAAATATAATGAACAGAAACAAGTAGAGAGTGTGAAAATTATGAAAACAAAGTCATCGCTTGAGGTCCCTAAAGAAAGAACAGCAGAAGACAAAATAAAAGGTTTGCAAGAGAATGTTACTTCTGCTCAAGCAATGATTGAAGAAGGTAATCTGAGACTGAAAATGGGATTAAAACGGCAATGTATGAGTGACATTGAAGCAGCACAAGCTCTTATAGATGCTGGTAACAAAAAGTTAAAAAGGGTTAAAGAGATGTAAGGTCAAAACAATAAGAGAAATACATGGTATTGAACTTTTCAGAACTTTTAAGGTAAGATGAGTAAACTTTTCTTAGTCATTTTGTTATCTGATAGAATACTTTTTCAAAAATGAAAATAGCAAAATTTGTAAGATATTTATGATGATTTCTTTTGTCCTATATTTTTTATGAAAATGTCCTATATTTTTCCAAGTTACGACTTCTAACCCTGGATGGCCGATACCCTGGCTAAGGAGGGAACTTCAATGAATTTGACCTCTAACATCTTGACTTTTTTGGCGATCTGCTCAAGAGTTAAATCTACAACCACCACTTTTTGGCATTCTTCTCCAGCACATGACTGGTATTGTGGCAAGCGGCCGGGTGGAGCTATTGCTTTTGCTGACAATTGTGTCCAGCAGACTGCTTTGTCCAATCTCTTTAAGTGGTCACTTGAAATACCTTAAATTTGATCAGGGCAATAAGACCTTCCCCATTTGTGGGAAATGTAACATCAATCATTCCACCCCTGATCTTCTTCTGTCCTGCCTGCCTGGGGCTTGGGGACAGCAGTGTGGACCTGGCCTACCTCTCGGTTTACAGGTTTAGTTTCGCACCCCTGAGGACTTACGGACCCACATGTTTAACGTGATCGTACTCCGCGTGAACACGGCGGCAGTTTTTTCTTTTTCCAGCGGAGGGAATCGAACCCGGGTCTACCGAATGCAATTCCCTCGCGCTGACCAGTGAGCTACCGCGCCCACGCCTGCCTGGGGCTTGTCAAGGAGGATTTGACACTGAGTCCCCTCCTTGTCTTAGACTTTTTGAGTGTTTTTGGTCTCATGGACCTTGTCTAGCCTATTGGCTAGACCAGTTAAGATTAGTAACAACAACAACTATAAATTTAAATTGATTTTCTGTTTTTATTCGACACAAGCTGCAGGAGGGGGCCGAATGTTAGAAACACATAGTAAATAAACTCGCTTATCTGACTAAAAATATGGTCAAAATCTAAAGGTTAAATGTCTCCCGGTTAACTGTCCGGAATTTGGATCGTTTGTTTTGTGTCTCACCTCTTTTTCTTTTGAGTTCTTGCAGATCGTGATGGAATTTGACTGGAATATGCCAATTTCTATTCAACAGGAAATTGGCATAATCCAGGAAAAGAAACTTCAACTTCAAACTGATATAAATACACCCGGTGTGGGGATGTATCAGTAGACGAGTAGGTCTGTGGTAAGTCGGTCAGGACAGTAGATCAGTATAGTCGGCCAGTTATGGCCTTGAATCTATATTAGTCATGTTTATTTGACTTAGATCCTATGACTGATGATGTAATATCAGTAGATTGTCAATTTAGATAATGTTCAATTATACTGTATTTATTTGCCTTTTAACTGTATCAAAATTAATAATACAAGTTATTTATGTTCGTTATGCTTCAGTTTTTAAGTAATGAATGAGTGTTTTGTTTTGAACCTACCTTGTTGTACTTTGAGTATCTAAACACCACTCTTGTGATGTCGTAACTACTCCTACGCAACTTCTGCTATTCTGATGTACTTCCTTAAATTTTAAGTACATCTATACGCTTCGCAATTTTTTCTACAGTGATGCCTTTTCCATCAATATGGAAGAGGCTGTAACATGTTGGATGGCAGACAATGATGCCGTTAGGCCAGTTCGAGTTTGTCACACAATCATCCGATCTTGCCTCACATTCATGCACCTTGGCCTTCCAGACCCTTCATTCTACTGATGAGTTCCTTGCAGCAAAAGACTCTTCTCTCCTCTTTTGTGGAATTGTACAATTTGATCCCCCAACCCTTTGAAGGAAAGGCCACAGTAGCCACTATCAATGACAGCATTGATAGAAGCTCAGTGACTTATGAAATTAGTAGGCTCTGAATTTACTGTATTTACTTGTAACCAGCTATTGTATAGGGTTGCACTACAAATAACCTGCACATTTCCTAACAAGTTTGATGATATTTTCTTGCATCTGGGAAGCATGCACTTGTTGATAAACTTCATTGGTAGTGGTGGTTCATTTAATGGCTGATAGCCATTTATCCAAATTGATTTGTAATGTTTTTTCAGGAATTCTAAATATGCTGAAAGGAAAGAAATTTCCTCAAGATATAAGAACTCTAAGGATGGTTGCAGAAAGGATTTCGAGGAGTGTATTTAATGTTTACCAATCAACAAGTAACAATCTTACGTCTACTAATAAAATTGAAAGCTTTAAAGAGCAAAACAAGCAAGCAAGCTACAGGTCTTTTGTTTCTTAAAACTTGCCATTCTCATGATTCTGTATATGAGAGCAGAATAAGGACATTAGCCACTATATATAGAAATTGTCCATCAGATATTACCATACTTCTTCTCAGGAGATCCATTAATAAATGCCTCCTAAAGCGATGAAATTCTTTCTAAATGGAGATCATGTTATGTTCATGTGCTTGACTTCTGGCATGAAATTTGGAATATGTAGATTGAAACCACATTTATAAGTTTTGTCCACGTTAAGTTATCCCCATGATAACCTTGGGTATCATAGGAATAACTTTGAAGCTACATATCTGCACTCAGCTAAAAGAGGGTGTTGTGAGTATCATCAATTAGGAAAAGCATAAAGCTAAGCAAGACAAGCACAAAAAAAAAAAATTAAAGCATGAATTGAAGCAGATGCCAAAGGCTGAGAAGGACATTTGGCTAAAACTGCAAGGGTATTTAGATCCATTGAAACCTGATGCACATCCTGAAATCTTCAGAATATTGCTACAAACAGGTTGTATCCAGATGGATAGCATAAATGTCTATGATGCATTTGAAAACAAATGCAAGATTTTGAGAATGAATAACCCTAAAATTTCTGTGATCAATTATCTCGACAAATCATGACAATGTCCTCTGCAAAAAAGTACTTTGAAGTTGATAATTCATATTTCTAATTTCTTATATCCAAGTGAAATTTTTTTTAAAAAAATTATTCAAATATCGAAGAAAGAAAGTTCTAAAAAACTACTCAAACACAAAATGCCTTGTGATTGGCTGTAACATCAGTTTTCCCCCTCGGGCTGTGATGCAATGTTCTGTCATATACTTTGTCTATGAGTCCTATGTTGTTTGTATGTGATATCTGCTACAAAATTGCTGTTTTATTTTATTTATAACTAGCTGCCTTCTGCGACCAGCCTGTTCGCTACCCTTAAAAATTCTGACCGTAGCAAACTCGCTGGCGCGATCTACCAGAAAGGTGTAAGGTAACTATTTGGACGGCCAGGAAGTGCCACCCAATTTAGACCGGAACCCAGTGGGGAGGCATCCACAGGGATGGTACTCTCCTTCCCCTACCACAAACCTCTCGGATGGACTTACGGACTCACATGTTCTACATGATCGTACTCTGCGTGAAGCAAGGTTCCCACTAAGTCAGGAAAAGAGGGGGAGAATTTCTCTCCTTCCAGAAAATTTTGGGAGAGATTTTCTGTCATAAGGAGAGACACTTAAAATTTCATTTTTTTTTGTACCATGCTAATATAGAAAGTAATAAAAAAGAAAGTATTAACTATAGCTCATATTGTTCGACATTTAAATTTTTTAATTCTTAAAACTAACATTCTTTAAACATTCTTTTTAAAAAGTAATTAGGAGTCATTTAAGTATTAAGTAAGCACATTTTTGGTAATTTTATACCTCCCCTCCCCCCCCCCACACACTTGTTAACAAAAATACTCAAATTCCTGACTTCCCCCATGCTTATGTTATAATTTTATTTACTGACATAAAAAAAGTCTACATGGGTTATTTTATGTAAAATGACTCACATGCGAATTTACGATTTTTTTGTCTGTAAACTGCAAAAGACGAGGGCCAACTGTATTTACTTTATATTTTGATTTTTAAAATCATTTTATGATCAATTTTCATGCAGCAATAGCAATTAAAAACTAACGATTTTTGATCACCGAATGCGAATACCGACGAAAACTATTTCACTAGGCAAATAGAATTAAGTATTAATTTTCACTTGATGTTTGAAAATGGATTCTTTTTTTTTTTTTTGTATTTTTTATATAACTTGCAGAACATAAGGGTTGCGTCGTCCTTTTGTTGACTCTCAAGCCAGTCATGTGATTTTAGCCGTTTTGTTTGAAAAGTGTCGACTCTTTTCTTTGTATTCAAAATAGCCCTTTATTTCATAAATAATACGTTTGTAAAATAATTTTTCTGTATGAAACGTGAAACAATTACAAACAGATTGCATAGCTGCCAACCGTTCCGGATTTTCCGGATTCGTTCCGAATTTTTACGTCTGTTCCGAAAATCCGAAGTTTTTCCACAAAATCCGAATTTTTGAAAATATTCCGGTTTTACCCCATTTTTCCCCCTCTGCAACCATAAAAGTTACATATGTACCAACTCTACTGAATTTGGCGGGAGATTCCCGATTTTTGAGTGTTTATCCCGCATAAAGTATGCTGCATATTTTGACTTTACAGTCTACTTTAATTGCCAAATAATCAGATAAATGGTGCTTGGTATGAACAAACATGGTGCCACTTTCTAGAAAAAGGCCAAATCTGCTACCTATGTATCAATAAACCAAAAAGATTCTTAATTTGTCTTTGTTTTACTTACTTTGTAATAGTGTATTTAAATTGTGTAATGACATTTTTTTTTCAAATATGAAAATAGTTTAATTTTACTTTTAGTTGAATATTGATGTATTTAAGGAGAACAAATATAGTTATAATTTTATGGGTGTAAAAATATTATGCATTTCATGTATGTTTCAAAATTCTTATCTCATGAGGTCTTATTTTTTTTATTAAGATTAATTATATAGTATATATATATATGGGTTTCACCGTCTTTCCTTCCGGCGGGGGGGGGGGGTTGCAAAATCACTGTTAATACATAATACATTGGCTAAGAAATACTGACATGCAATTCAATAGGGGGGGGGGGGAAGCAAGTACTCCCATGTTGGAGATACCCATGTATATATATTTTGTGTGCAACTATTGCGTGTCATTTTTCTCGCGTACAGTGTTCCTAATTTTTTATTCTCTGGGTTGGCAGCTATGAGATTGGAAAAGTGGGAAATATTTTTCAAATTAAACGAGGTATGCCGAGGATCGCGTACAAATGCAGATTTTCGTGATGCTGCTGCAAAATAACCCTTCATTTTATTAATAATACGGTAGAAAAATAGTTTGGTTTTTATTCTTTGTATATTAAACGAAATAATTATAAAAAAATTCAGTCCATGCAAATATATTGTAAAAATGGCAAAAGGATATTCATTGGTCATTTCTCCCCAGAAACTGTGGGAATCGCCGTATGTGAACGTCATTTTTGCAATCGCAGAGAAACAGATTTTCAGAAGTAAGAAAGGAATGTCTCTGATAAAAAAAATTCGTTGCTTTGTTCAAATTTTGGGACATATATGGCCAATTTTGTTAGAAAATTTAAAATTTGAAGAAGCAAAGTACGCACTGGCATAGAGTCAATAAGTCTTGGCTGGGTCATAAAAGTATGCAGATCCAGTTTCAAAGAAAAACGTTGTTCACTTTATTTCGTGAGAAACATAACTAGACAAGTTACACATTCCAGGTTTCCATGCCACAAAACATCAAAAGAATACTATGTACAAAAAGTTTGCAGTTGTAAATAATCAGACAGAAATTCCTTGAAGCATGGGTAGTAAGTAACTATACTACCTCTATCACTTGCGTGTATTTGCAGCCACCATTGAAGGTATCACACTTGGCAAAGGAAAACCAAAGGATAAGACACCAGAAAAATATTTAACGTTCAATACATACTGGTCTAAACTGACCATCTCTGCGTCTGTCTCGACTAAAAACCGTCATCAAACGATATCCCGCAGTGCTTCTGTCTAAAACATTTCTGTCTGCCTGCATCAGACCATCAGTGTCTATGTCTTACAAAGCCTTCTCCGCTCCGATCTGGATCAGACTGGGTGTCTCACACTGCTTCAAGAAATCTCTGCCTTATATATCCGAGAATGGACTGTTCCGGAAACGCCCCCGGATATGCAAATCAGATGCGTTCGCATTAAGAACTGATTTGCATGAAACCTCATGTTGAAAAACGTCACGGTTCACGCCGGTGAATGGGAAGAGTCGTTTATATTAAATTTGCATAAACGCCCGTTCATGGGAACGTGAATCGTGATGTATTGATTTTTTTCCAACAATCGGCCCCCTCATGCAAATCCTTAAGTCTCAATGCATATGCTAAAGGAAACTTACTCTGAGAAACCAAGGTATATCAATAAACAGCAAGGCCCCCAGTATTCTATCAAACATATAATGAAGGAATAAATTTAAAGTATTATATCATTACGAAATTTAAAATAAAAAATGCATAAGTACTTATAGCATCTGAAAAACACTGAAGTATTGTCGACAATATTGTAACAACAACATTTCACATCAAGTAGAAATAACACAACTTCAATGCTTAAGTATTAGCATTCAAAAATTTAAATTTTAGTTTAAGTTTAATTATAAGTATCCAAAATTTAAGTATAAGCATATTATCATATTTAACAAGTCAACTTTAAAAGATTAAGATTTTGTATAAGCATAGAATTTAAGTTTACTTTAAATTTGAGTATAAACACTATAATTCAAAAAGCTTAAAAAATTTTAGTCTATTAATACAATACAAGTATACATAATTAATACATACTATTAGACTGCATTGATATACCAAAAATTTAAAAAATACATGATGCAAGTAATCAGATAATAAAAAATCTTTTATCAAAACTTTCAACACATACTTTTTACTAATTTGAAAACTACAAAATTTTATACACATAAGCTACTATTTAGCATTATGCGGGTAATAGAAAATGGTTGTATATACAAAGGTGTAAAGTGAAAAGATTCAATATCACAAAAATTTATACTCAAGATATACTATCTTATATCAATGAGGTTTAAGATAAACAATAATGTATATATATGACATCTTTAAAAATTCCCAAGTTGTAAATTCAATTTAGTATTTAAAATTTTCTTTAGACTAAACATTTAATCTCAGAAAGTTTGATTTAGTTTTTAAAAAAAAATTTATTACAAAATTTAAGTATTATTTCCTTAGTCATTGGTTTAGTAAAGTGATCTGCTAAGTTATCTTTACTATTTACAAATTTAACATTAAATGATTCATTGACTATTAAATTTCTTAGGAAATGATATCTAACATCAATATGCTTAGTTCTATTGTTTTCAATTGGAGAGTTAGAAAAATTAATGGCTGCTTGGTTGTCGTTAAAAATAACACTGTTACTTTTATTAAAGTTTAACCCAAGTAAATGACATTCTTTAATTATGTTTTGTACCCATACCATTTCCTCTGAGTAACAATCTGAGTAACAATTTAATCTGAGTAACAATTAATCTGAGTAACAATTTAATTTTAACTCCTGAATGTTAGATAAATTCAACATATAATTTTTAGTCTTTTCAACATATCCTAAAAGTCTTAACAATGCATCCCAATGCTTAATTCCAAGGTTTTCTTGAAATTGAGATAATATATTGATGGCGTAACAAATATCAGGTCTAGTTCTACTAGATATAAAAGCCAAACACCCAATTAAGCTCCTGTAAGGAAAACTTTGCATTTGCTTTATTTCTTCACTTGTCTTTAGACAATCTATTTTACTTAGAATATTCTCTTTAGAGATGGGAAGTGAAGTAACTGGATATTTATATTGTTGAAACATTTGACATACTTTATCTATATACTGACTTTGATGTATAAAAAATTTATTGTCACACTCTTTAAATTCCACGCCTAAAAGTTTTTTAATTTTTCCCAATACCTTGATATCAAATTCTATGCTAAGTAATGAAAGAATGTGGTCTATGTCATTTTGATACTTTGAGAAGAGACTTATGTCATCCACATAAACTAGCATAAGAACTTTGCTATTGTAAATATAGGCACAATTACACCATTGAAGTTTTAAAAAATTTAATTCTTTTAATTTGGTGTCAAGTTCATTAAACCATTCTCTTCCACTTTGATGAAGACCATAAATGGCTTTCTTCAACAAACAAACATAATCAGGCTGTTCCTGATTGACATAACCTTGAGGCTGTTTCATATATACTTTTTGACTCAATTTAGCATAGAGATAGGCAGATTTGATATCTAACTGGAAATGCATCCAGCCAAGCATGCATACGAAAATTGAGAAGAATGCTCTAAGTTGAAGTTAACAACAGGGCTAAAAACTTCATCGTATGATTCTCCTTTTTTCGGACCATACCCCTGGGCTACTAAACGAGCTTTAAATCTCTTGATTTTCCCATTCTCGTCTTTCTTAATAGTGTAGACCCATCTATTGCCTATATGCTTTTGTGAGGTGGATGCAGGAATTAGTTCCCAGACACCCCTCTCTTGCATTATGGCCATTTCTTCATCCATAGCTTTACACCATTTTTCGGACTGGGAGGATTTAATAGCTGTGTTGTACCCTTTTGGTATATTTATTTCAATATTGCTTGCTTCTGGTCTGCTTTTGACCCTTTTAAGACCTTTTTTTTCCCCAAAAATTAAACTGTTGCTGATCAAATTGTATATTTCTTTTATCACAATATTTCTTAACATCATTGTGCGACCTCAGCCTTTTATTATCTCCTTGAGCGTAATAATACACATCGGTTCTACTCCCATCGGGTCTTGGAACCGTCTTTCGCTGCCAAGCAATATCCGAGCAAGGAGTCATACTGGAGTCAGCAGGAGAGTCCGTTTCCTCACTGGATTCAGACGGATCGTCACCAGTGTCTTCACTCTCTCCTGCCCCCCCCCCCCCCCCCCCCCATCAGACTGCCCTCTCGGATATTCCCCGTCGGAGTATTCTGAAAGGTTATCTCTTGATATCCCTAAGGAGATATTTCTGGGATAAATTGGGTCCAGGATGCCTTCCACTACTTCACCCTCATCAAACCTCACATTGCAGGTCTCAATTGTTCGTTTTTCTCCTGACAAAAATATCCTATAGCCTTTAGTTTTAGTAGCATAGCCTACCATCACCCCTTCTGTAGCTTTCATGTCTAACTTCTTTCTGAGCTGACTGGGTTTGCCTACATATACTCTACAACCAAAGATTCTAAGATGGCTGACTGAAGGTTTTCTACCACTGTAGAGTTCATGTGGAGTTTTAGTCTTAAATTTGTGACATATTCGATTTTTAGTGTATGCATAGCTGCCAACCTTGGAAAATGAAAATTAGGGAGATTTTTAAATATTTGCAATTCGCGACAAAAATCGAAAAATCGCACAGCGCGATAACAATTTCTTTTTTTACAGAAAGCATAAAAGGGAATTTTCAAGACAGAACAGGGATTTTTTCCCTCTACTACAAAACTGCACCATAAAAAATACACAAATATGATAAAAAATCTGTATTGTATCTATAAACACAATTTAATTTCAACGAATACAAAAGAATTAAATCATCTTTTAAAAAATAAGCACATTCATTAGAGTTATTCTCATCAGAGTCTATAACAATGTTCATTACACTGAATATGATGCATAAAGAAAAATGTCATTGGTTACTGTTTCATAATCATTCACATGCCTTTGACACAGAAACACTTCTCTACAGATAAAATATTGAATAAAAGAAATATTTTGGTAAGTAAAAATACAGCATGTAAAAGTTCTATATAATTAAAAAATGTCAAATTCAATCCTTCTTACTACTTAAACATAAAGTAGTAGCTCTTTTTACTTTTTTTAAGAACTCCTTACTAAATTCTTCACTATCCCTTCACAGAGTTCATACCGATTTTTCAAAATAGAAAAATTTGTATTATTCAAAAATAATCAAAAAATTAACCTTAATAATTAGCCATAATATGAAAATAAGCTAGTTTAGTCAATCTAATATGCAACATTTAAATGATGGAGATGGATGGAAAAAGATACTAACGTACTCTCGGCAATTCATGCGAAGTAACTGAATTGCGCAATCGCACTATTTATGCGAAAATAATTAAGAAATTAACCACAATAATTAATCAGAATATGAAAATAAGCTAGTTTAGCTGATTTAATATGCAACATTTAAATGATGGAGATGGATGGAAAAAAGATACTAACGTACTCTCGGCAATTCACGCGAATCAACTGAATTGAGCAATCGCATTATTTATGCGAAAATAATTAAGAAATTAACCATAATAATTAATCAGAATATTTAGTCAATCAAAAATGCAATATTTAGAAAATTGAGATGGATGGAAAAAGATACTATTGTACTCTCGGCGATTCATGAGAACAAACTGAATTGCGCAATCGCAGTGTTTATGCGAAATTAATGAACAAAATAACATTTTAGTGATTTAAGCTCATCCTTTGAAGAAGTATGTTTATTACTTTCATAAAATAAGCGATCGAGATCTTAATTTACAATACACGCGGCCGTAAATCTCCGTTAATTTGATTGGCATTACCCTGCATTGTATTATGGATTTGCTACGATCCCGGGAATGATAAAAATCAGTGCTAAAAATGCGGAAAATTGGTGTTTTCGAGGAATTATACTATGTCTGGTTAATTGATAAATTTCCAACAAAAAACACCGGAGAATTTCGTTAGTAATCCGGAGGCCGGAGAAGTAATGAAAAATCCGGAGTCTCCGACCAAAATCCGGAGAGTTGGCATGTCTGCATAGGGATTTTTTTAGGAAAATCCCTTTTGTAGGGATTTTTTCTAATTATTGTAAAAATTCGGGAGATTTAGGAATTTTTCGGGAGTTCGGGAGATTGCCTCAAAATTCGGGAGACTCCCGGAAAAATCGGGAGATTTGGCAGGTATGGTGTATGTAAAACACAATATTGCTTCCGCCCAGAATCTGTCATGCATTTTGCTCTCGTTCAACATGGCTCTAACACAGTCAAATGCGGTTAAGTTAAATCGCTCCGATACTCCATTTTGCTGTGGAGTATATGTGTTAGTCCTTTCAGCCTTAGTACCGATATCCCTCAGGTAATTTTTGAACTTATCATGGCAGAATTCCATTCCATTATCCGTCCGGATACATAGAATTTTAGTACCTAATTGCCTTTCCTCTCTGGCCTGAAACTCTTTAAAATGTGAAAACACTTCTGACTTCTGTTTCATAAGGTAACCAAAACCTTTTCTTCTATAATCATCTGTTATAGTTAAGATATACTTATTTCCACCGTATGAGGCTGTGGGTAAGAGACCACACACATCCATGTGTAACAATTGCAATGGTTTAGTGGACCTTATCCTACCGGTGGGTTTATACGATACTCTCCTAGACTTAGCCAATTTACAGGATTTACAATTTAACTTTTTGTATTTAAGCCTAGGAAGTCCGTTTACAGCAGAAACTTTGCTGGTTTGGAGGAGATATTCAGTGTTTATGTGGCAATATCGTTTATGCCAAAAACAGTTTGTACTATTAAGTTCAGTTACTGAACTGCTAGGTTTAGATATTAAACTATCCACATTTTTATTCTGCTTAGTTTTTGTTTTGTCAGATTTAAATTTAGTTTCTTTAAAATTAGGTGCTATTTTTACTTTATCTATTTTTCTGGAAGCACTAGGATCCCTATCCTTAGATTTCTTATCCTTTTTGCATTTCTTGTCGCCATCTCGATCCCTATCTTTAGATTGGCGGTTTTCTATGTTATGTTGTTCCTGGGTACTATACTTAGGTTTTAAGAAATACAACCCATCCTTTCTTTTTGCATAAAAGAATTTCTCTCCTTTGGGTGTAAAAAACCATAACACCCCATTAGCTCCTTGAAAACTAAAATTTTGTTCCTCAAGAACAGATGCAGCTAATAAATTTCTCCTAAGTTTAGGAGAATACATAACATTTTCCAATTTGATAATACTTTGTTTATCCTTAAATTGGACATACATTTCCACCATCCCGATAGCCTCAACTGAACTTTCGATATCTCCTACTGCTAGCGACATTGAAGTGCCTTTGCACTCATTAAATTTGGAAAATAACTTAATGTTATTACAGAAATGTCGCGTAGCAGCAGTGTCTACTACCCAGCTGAGTCTATCGTTAGGATCGATTACAGTATTCACTTCAATATGTGGAGATCCAAGAAATTCCACAATACTAGATCCATTATTTTTAGGGCAATTAGCTTTAGTATGACCTAGTTTGTTACATTTAAAACACTTAATTTTACTTTTAGAAATATTTACATTATGACTAGAAGTATTTACATTAGACACATTTTGAGATTTAAATTTAGACACTTTTACTCTATTTACACATTTCTTAGAAGTAAGATATGCAGAATTTAGACTCACAGTTTTAGAAAAGTCACTTGCTTGTTGACGAAGCCGGCTCTCCTCAGCTGATAGCTCTGCTTGTATTTTGCTGAGCTTGAAGTCCGAGTCACTCCATCGATAAATTAATTGAACGATGCCCCGGTATTCTTCCGGAAGGTATCTGATAGCTTGGAATGAAACATATAGGTCCTCAATGGGGTGATTCACGTCTTTAAGCCTCGTCACGGCCTTCCGCAGTCTCAAGCAAAATATGTCAACAGGCTCGTCTGGCTCCGGCCGGATGTCGAAGAACTCGTCTAATAGGCGCACGAGATTAGCTCGGGAAGGCGCTTGAAAATGTTCTTTCAAAGTATTCCATACTTGACTAGGTTCGTCAGTGACGTTTATCAACTTGTATTCCGAGGATAAGCTTTGGTAGATGATAGCAAGCGCTTGGTCTTTCCGTTGATAAAAATCATCGTAGTCTCGGCGACTTGCGTCTTCTTCTATAGGCTTAACAGATCCGTCTACGTGTCCGAAACATCCTTCTCCCTTGAGGACGAATGAGATGTCGGTACACCAGGTGACGTAGTTGTCTCGCGTCAGCAGCTCCGTTCTACTTGCCTCCATGGCCACTCGTAGATTTGAAGAAGCAGAAGTAAAAGTCTTTTGTACACGTTTCGTTTTTGTTATTCATACGTACTTCAAAATGGTGCCAGGTGCGGCCCCCATCTGAATACTGGAACAATGATTCTTTAAAATACTTGCACTTATGATTCTATTGGGCGTTAAACTGGCCCGTAACCGTTTCTTGTTAGAAAATTTAAAATTTGAAGAAACAAAGTACGCACTGGCATAGAGTCAATAAGTGTTGGCTGGGTCATAAAAGTATGCAAATCCAGTTTCAAAGAAAAACGTCGTTCACTTTATTTCGTGAGAAACATAACTAGGCAAGTTACACATTCCAGGTTTCCATGCCACAAAACATCAAAAGAATACTATGTACAAAAAGTTTGCAGTTGTAAATAATCAGACAGAAATTCCTTGAAGCATGGGTAGTAAGTAACTATACTACCTCTATCATTTGCGTGTATTTGCAGCCACCATTGAAGGTATCACACTTGGTAAAGGAAAACCAAAGGATAAGACACCAAAAAAATATTTAACGTTGAATACATACTGGTCTAAACTGACCATCTCTGCGTCCGTCTCAACTAAAAACCATCGTCAAACGATATTCCGCAGTGCTTCTGTCTAAAACATTTCTGTCTGCCTGCATCAGACCATCAGTGTCTATGTCTTACAAAGCCTTCTCCGCTCCGTTCTGGATCAGACTGGGTGTCTCACACTGCTTCCTTGTAGTAGTGTCGTACAAGACAGAGCACCAGGCGCGAAGCGCCTTTAATCTCCAGTTTCAATATGTGGTTCTTATCGTCAAACTGTGACATTAATTCAGTGACCCTAATTGGAGGTTCGAGGTTTTTATTTACTACTTTTTATTATTTGTCCTAGCTCCTAGTGTGGCAGTTTGTTGCACATTTAGAGTTTAAGCAGTTTGGGGGGTTGATGCAGATCTAAGGGTTACCTAGCGTTTTGGCAGTTTAGAGTTTAGAATATTTTTTTTTTAAAATAAAAGTCGCGAGTTTTATTTAAAAATCAGATGTTTGAGGTGGGATCTTTTAATTCCGATTATCGATGTTTAGAACAGCGCGGGGTCTCTTACGAGATTTGGCCTTGCGATGATCATAGTCATGCAGATTGAATAACAGTTCGTTTGGGACGGATGGCAAATTTCTGTAAAATTTAAGCGCTAGCTTTTTAATTTGGGCTCTAACAGTTTTTATTTTGAAGTCATTCCTAATTACCGAGTTTCTTAAGTACCTGGGAGCTTTCCTGATAATCCGTAGGGTTTTGTTTTGTCTCTAGGAGGTCTATTGTAGTTTTACAGGCATATCCCCATACGGGTGCTGCATACAGCATTCCCGGGCGGATGACCGATTTATAAATTAGAAGTTTATTTTGATAACTTAGATTTCCGTTTCCTATCATTGGGTATAAGGCTCCTGTGGCCATGTACGCTTTTTTGATTAAGTTCGTTACGTGCTGTTTCCAGGTTAGGTGGGAATCTATCGTTACACCTAGGTATTTAGTAGATTTTTCCGCTTTTAGGGCATGGTTGTTTATGTACAGAGGCGGCGGAGGTTTACGTTTTCTAGAGAAATAAATCCAATGACATTTATTGGGGTTTAATTTTATTCGCCATTTTTCCAGCCAAGTTTGGAGTATGTCTAAGTGTTGTTGTAGCTGTCTGTGCATTACTGAGACATAGGGGTGTTTTGCAAGTATCGCACTGTCGTCTGCATAGAGTGCCAGCTCTGTGTTTGGAGTCCTAGGGATGTCGTTCAGGTATATGTTAAAGAGTGTCGGGCCCAGGATAGAACCTTGCGGTACACTACTTTTAATGAGCTTGGGTGTAGATAAGTTACCTCCTACTCTGACTTGAAAGTGTCTGTTATTTAAGTATGAGATTAAAAGTTTGACAAGAGCGTCAGGGACTTTTAAAGTGATCAATTTGTACGCTAATCCACAGTGCCATACTTTATCAAAGGCTTTTTGTATGTCCAGAAAAATCGCAGCTGTGGGTGTCTTGTTATTGAGACCAGAAGATATGTACTCTACCACTCTCAGCAATTGATGAGTGGTGGAGTGCTTTGGCCGAAATCCAAACTGCTCCGGAATGATAATGTCATTCTCACTAAGGTGCGTGTTCAGTCTCTTAAGAATAATTTTCTCAGTAATTTTACTAAGTGTCGGTAGCAAGCTAATTGGTCTGTAGTTGGCTGGAATTGTGGCATCCTCACCAGGCTTATGGATTGTTATAATTATCGCTTCCTTCCATTCTTTGGGGAAATAGTTTAGTTTTAATATTTTATTTATTAAGATAGTCAAGTAACATATTACGTTTAAGGGTAGGTTTTTAACCGCAATATTTCTGATTTTGTCGTGCCCTGGGCTTATACGGTTTTTGAGATTTTTAATAATTTCTACTATCTCCTGCGGGGTAGCTGGGTCAATCTCAGCCGTTACTGGGGAATTCCTGAAGTTATTTAAAGTTTGACTAACCATTCTTAGGGTGTCCTGACACATTAGATCGTGGTTTGGTTGGAATTGTTTTTCATAATGGCTTGCGAGCGCCTCGGCTTTTTCCTCGTCTGAGTACGCGATTTTAGCACCATCTATTAGTGGCGGGAGCTTAATTTGAGGTTTCCTGAGTCTTTTTGCGAATTGCCAGAGCGATACGTCTTCTGGGCTAAGGGATTCGATTAGTTCTTTATACTGTTGCTGCTTTTCTGCGACAATTTTTTCCCTGACTTTGCACGTGAGTCTGTTAAGCTCCCTTTTAAGGGCGGGGTCTCTGTTAGCCTGCCATGTCTTACGTATTCTATTCCTTTGCCTGACTAATTGTTTGACATGGTGGGAAAGTGTGGGCATTTTTGGAGACTCACGATGTGTTGTAGCAGAGGCAATTGCTCTCTTGATTTCTGTTGTGAGTGTGTGCGTGGCAGAGTCAATATCCGCCGTGCTCATTATGTTAGGTACTGCTAAGTGCGGCTCGAAGAGTGCTCTTTTGAATACTTCCCAGTTGACCCTCTCTTGTCCCAAAGAGGCTGGAAGAGGCGTGTTCAGGTCGAATGTCACCAGTACCGGTAGATGATCCGAGTCAAATTCATCCAGGGTACTAATAGTGTGAGCGTAATCTATGTTCCGCGTTAGGACAAAGTCTATGAATGAGCCGTTGGCGCCTGAGAAGCAGGTTGGTGTCGACGGTACAATAATGTTAGTGTTTGTAGTGTTCAGCAGTCTGTGTATCTGTGTACCGCGTGAATTGGCTCTCCTACAGCCCCACGCTCGATGGTGTGCGTTGAAGTCGCCTGCGAGTATCGTGTTTGGATATTGCGCGAAAAGCAGTTCCAGTTGCGCAGCTACATCTACCCTACTCATATTTTTGACATATGTTGAGGTTAGGATAAACGGGCTAGTATTATTAATTTTAATTTTTATACTAGTATTTTCTATACTTTGAAGATTTATGCTTTTTAGTTCCTCGTGAGGAATATTTCTTTTAATGTATATTGCTGTTCCTCCATGGGGCGTTCTAGCATTAGTATTTGAGCTAAGATTATGATAACCAGAGTAGTTGGCTATGTTTAGTTTTTTACTTTCTCTAACTTTAGTTTCCTGAATTAATAAGGCGTCTACTTCATTTTCGTTCACATAGTTCCTAAGTTCATTTATTCTTGGAGATATGCCGTTCGCATTCCAAAATATTATTTTAAAGGATTCTTTTTGGGACCTAGCCATGACGGGTTTGATTCTCACTGTTACTTTTAAAATCCGCGATTATTTTAAGGGCCTCAAAGACCATTACCATTGGATCGCTCTTTTTTTGCACTAGTTCTGCGAACTGCATCAACAGACGTTTTATGTCGTCTAGATTAAACATGCTGATAAATCCTCTGATGAGGTTGAGGATATCCTCCATCTTTTCAGCATCAGATATATCAGCATGTTCAGTCTCGGCTTCCATTTCCTCAGCCTCAACCGCGGTTTGCACTTTTTTGTGAGTGTCCTTTTGGAACTCGATAGTTTTTTGTTTTTTTCCATCCGTTTTAGCTAACAGCTGGGTTTGCGCGAGCTCTTCTTCCTCCCTGACTCGTTTAGTATCTTTCCATTCCTTAACTTTCCCATCCAGTCTATCCTTTGCCTCCTTTGCCTGTCTGGCTTTTTCTAACTCCGATCTCTTTTTAATTGCAGCTGTAGCTGCTCTAACTTCCTCCAGAGTCAATTCTCTGGAGGTCGAAGGTTTGGGGGCCTGCTCTTGCACCGATCTGGTAGGTGCTGTAGGTTGGTGCCTGTTTAACTGTGGCACTATGTGCGAGGAGCCCTGAGGGGGTGCCTGGGGGTTTGGTCCGAGGGCCTTTTGCCTCCAAGGGGGTATCTGATTTTTTGGGGGAGGGGGGGGCATACCCCGGTGCCTTTCCCTTGTTCCAGGGGTTCTTCGGGCATTGCCTGAAGTTCGCCGGGTGGTCTCCATTGCAGTTTGCACACGTCGCCTTCTCTGTCCTAGGTCTCTGGCAGTCTCGTGTGAAGTGTCCTTCACCACACTTCAGGCACTTTGGCGGCATACTGCAGTTCTCAGATGAGTGGTTGAATTGCTGGCACCGGTAGCAAATTTTAAAGCCCCTAGCTCTGAAGGCCTCTACCTTCACAGCCAAGTACCCTAATCTTGTGAGTCTGTAGACCCTCTGCCAGTCATCGGTAGGCCTAAGGCTGACTAAAAAGATCGGCAGGGGTAATCTGGTTTTGGTGTTTCTCAGTTGAGAAACCCGGACTACATCTAATCCATTGGATGTTAGAGTCAATTTTATCTCCTCAATGTCATAGCTGGTTGGTAGCCCCTTCAAAACTACCTTTTTCGGCCTTTCAGTTTTGAGGTTTAAACTATGGAAGGGGATTTTCTCGCTAGACAAATGGCGCTGAACAACCCTATAGGAGTCAGCGTCATTGGGTATCAGTTTGAGCATATCTCCTGTCAATTTTCCAGATACTTTATTTTCTGTAATTTCATTTAGCTTTTTAAGAAGAGCCTGGTAGTTGTCTCTAAACTTTATGAAGAAACACTCTGCTTTTGGTTCTTTTTTTTCTACATTCATAACATTACTATTTTCAACCGCTTTAGGTTTAGGTGCACTTTTAAACTGCACAGGTTGTGCAGCAATTTCAGCATAAGTCCTAGTTCTAACATTTTCATTTTCAGTTACAACACTATCCCTAACCTTTTCATTTACAACACTATCACTAGATTTTAAGTTTTCATCCTGGTTTTTAGTAGGCGTTCCCTTAGTGGGAGACTCCTCTATCCTAGGCCTTTTACATGGATTTACAACCGTTTCAGTTTTGTCAGAAAGTTTAATTTCATCAATTAATCCTATTTCTAGCAGTTTAGCTTTAACTACAACATTACTAACACATACATTACTATCCTCAAGTGATTTAAAGATTACGTACATTTCACTATCCATAAATTTAGTCATGTCACGGTAAGACAGAAAAGAATACACAAAATTGAACGAACCTATAATCCGGGAGACTTGGTCCTGTTCCAGTTCGATGAGTCCATTCTTGAGCATATCCCTGATATGCAGAGTCAGCGTGTAGATAACCAGTCCTAAGAAGTTGACGACTTGCATCACATCAGTTGGCCACGTGAAACACGATCCATCCTGCGGCAGAGAGTCGCTGTATAAGTTCATGGCATCCTTGAGAGGCCGAGCACAATCTCCATCAAGCTCACTTGCAGTAATCCTCGTAAGCTCCAGATGATCCTTGTCCAAATCCATAACGTCAGTTGAGAGCAATCCAAAAAGTCACTACCACGTGTAAGGCACACGTGGTAAATCCAAAGTTGAGATAGCACGAAAAGCACAAAATGGCGGAAATCCGCACACAATAAAGATGATAATTACTTAGCCCGACGTGTTCTATCGTAACTTGATATAACACGCCCAAGCGTAAGCAAGAAAGTCACCACAAGGTAAAAGCAGCAGCTTCGCAAAATCACAACCTCACACTTCGAAGTCTGAGCTCCGAATCTCACACTGCTTCAAGAAATCTCTGCCTTATATATCCGAGAATGGACTGTTCCGGAAACGCCCCCGGATATGCAAATCAGATGCGTACGCATTGAGAACTGATTTGCATGAAACCTCATGTTGAAAAACGTCACGGTTCACGCCGGTGAACGGGAAAAGTCGTTCATATTAAATTTGCATAAACGTCCGTTCACGGGAACGTGAATCGCGATGTATTGATTTTTTTCCAACAAATTTCACGACATTTTCGGGATTTTTGTAACCTGTACACATACTGTGTGTGGGGGGAAAGGATTTTTGTCCGCGGAAAGAAGAAAATTTCTCGAGCAAAACACGAAAAATGTGGGAAGTACTCGGAAAGAGCATAATTCAAATCCGTGAAAGAATCCTATAAAAAAAAGCAAAATTTTATTTGATCGAATTTGCGACCCGCGTAAGCGGGGGAGACACTTATAGTTTTTTATAAAATATCTCGCTAATTAGAAACACGTAGTACTTTTAATGTGCCCAAATCGCGATTGCCTGTGATTCACACGTAGCTACGGAATCGCGGTCCGCGACCATGTGGCATTCGGCACGCAATTCGCAACAATGAGGCGACTGATCACGATTTATAGTCGCGAAGCTACCGGCCGCGGACACCGTGGGACTAAAAGGATTCTGGAGAAATTTCGGTCACCAGAAATGGCGATTTACTGTAATAATTTTAGTCGCCAATAGCGACCTGGCCACAGCGAATCTGCATCTCTAGTCATCGGACATTTCTCGGTATCCAGTTTGAAGAAAAAAATAATTTTAGGCCAGAACTGGAGGGAGATAAATTCTCGCGCAGTCTAAATTTTTACGAGAGATTTTTTATGGATTTAGAGAGAATCTCGCGGGTTCGCGCTGAAATGGGACCCTTGGCGTGAAGACTGCGGCAGTTTTGGCAGTGGCGGGAATCGAACCCCAACCAACAGAGTGCAATTCCCATGCTCTAACCACTGGGCTACTTCGCCCTCTGCGATAATCTCCATAACTTTCTTTTTATTCACCTAATTTAGACCGGAACCCAGTGGGAGAGGCATCCCCAGGGACCATACCCTCCTTCCCCTACCACCAACCTCTCGGAAGGACTTACTGACCCACATGGATAACATGATTATACTCCTCATGAACACGGCGGGAATCGAACCCGGGCCTACCAAGTGCTCGCTAACCACTAGGCTTCTACGCCCTCCGCCACAATCTCTGTTAGAAAACTTTAGCGTAAACAAGCAATAAGTACATCAGTTAGAGTGCTGTCTAAATCCACAAATTGCTGTGTGCTGATTGGCTAATCACATTAGGTCATGTAGTCACTAAATTTTAACCCCATGTTACATATTCCTGCAAATTGAGACATCAACATCCAGATTATGCTAATTTTCTACTTCAACCCATTAGAAATTAGCATACTCAGGAAAAACATTAACTTCTACTCCAAAAAACAGTAACTTCTACTTCAACCACGCATAACACTATTTAAGCTGGTGGATGTGGCAGTAGAAGTGTGAAGGGAACGCCTACTAAAAACCAGGATGGAAACTTAAAATCTAGTGATAGTGTTGTAAATGAAAAGGTTAGTGATAGTGTTGTAACTGAAAATGAAAATGTTAGAACTAGGACTTATGCTGAAATTGCTGCACAACCTGTGCAGTTTAAAAGTGCACCTAAACCTAAAGCGGTTGAAAATAGTAATGTTATGAATGTAGAAAAAAAAGAACCAAAAGCAGAGTGTTTCTTCATAAAGTTTAGAGACAACTACCAGGCTCTCCTTAAAAAGCTAAATGAAATTACAGAAAATAAAGTATCTGGAAAATTGACAGGAGATATGCTCAAACTGATACCCAATGACGCTGACTCCTATAGGGTTGTTCAGCGCCATTTGTCTAGCGAGAAAATCCCCTTCCATAGTTTAAACCTCAAAACTGAAAGGCCGAAAAAGGTAGTTTTGAAGGGGCTACCAACCAGCTATGACATTGAGGAGATAAAATTGACTCTAACATCCAATGGATTAGATGTAGTCCGGGTTTCTCAACTGAGAAACACCAAAACCAGATTACCCCTGCCGATCTTTTTAGTCAGCCTTAGGCCTGCCGATGACTGGCAGAGGGTCTACAGACTCACAAGATTAGGGTACTTGGCTGTGAAGGTAGAGGCCTTCAGAGCTAGGGGCTTTAAAATTTGCTACCGGTGCCAGCAATTCAACCACTCATCTGAGAACTGCAGTATGCCGCCAAAGTGCCTGAAGTGTGGTGAAGGACACTTCACACGAGACTGCCAAAGACCTAGGACAGAGAAGGCGACGTGTGCAAACTGCAATGGAGACCACCCGGCGAACTTCAGGCAATGCCCGAAGAACCCCTGGAACAAGGGAAAGGCACCGGGGTATGCCCCCCCTCCCCCAAAAAATCAGATACCCCCTTGGAGGCAAAAGGCCCTCGGACCAAACCCCCAGGCACCCCCTCAGGGCTCCTCGCACATAGTGCCACAGTTAAACAGGCACCAACCTACAGCACCTAACAGATCGGTGCAAGAGCAGGCCCCCAAACCTTCGACCTCCAGAGAATTGACTCTGGAGGAAGTTAGAGCAGCTACAGCTGCAATTAAAAAGAGATCGGAGTTAGAAAAAGCCAAACAGGCAAAGGAGGCAAAGGATAGACTGGATGGGAAAGTTAAGGAATGGAAAGATACTAAACGAGTAAGGGAGGAAGAAGAGCTCGCGCAAACCCAGCTGTTAGCTAAAACGGATGGAAAAAAAACAAAAAACTATCGAGTTCCAAAAGGACACTCACAAAAAAGTGCAAACCGCGGTTGAGGCTGAGGAAATGGAAGCCGAGACTGAACATGCTGATATATCTGATGCTGAAAAGATGGAGGATATCCTCAACCTCATCAGAGGATTTATCAGCATGTTTAATCTAGACGACATAAAACGTCTGTTGATGCAGTTCGCAGAACTAGTGCAAAAAAAGAGCGATCCAATGGTAATGGTCTTTGAGGCCCTTAAAATAATCGCGGATTTTAAAAGTAACAGTGAGAATCAAACCCGTCATGGCTAGGTCCCAAAAAGAATCCTTTAAAATAATATTTTGGAATGCGAACGGCATATCTCCAAGAATAAATGAACTTAGGAACTATGTGAACGAAAATGAAGTAGACGCCTTATTAATTCAGGAAACTAAAGTTAGAGAAAGTAAAAAACTAAACATAGCCAACTACTCTGGTTATCATAATCTTAGCTCAAATACTAATGCTAGAACGCCCCATGGAGGAACAGCAATATACATTAAAAGAAATATTCCCCACGAGGAACTAAAAAGCATAAATCTTCAAAGTATAGAAAATACTAGTATAAAAATTAAAATTAATAATACTAGCCCGTTTATCCTAACCTCAACATATGTCAAAAATATGAGTAGGGTAGATGTAGCTGCGCAACTGGAACTGCTTTTCGCGCAATATCCAAACACGATACTCGCAGGCGACTTCAACGCACACCATCGAGCGTGGGACTGTAGGAGAGCCAATTCACGCGGTACACAGATACACAGACTGCTGAACACTACAAACACTAACATTATTGTACCGTCGACACCAACCTGCTTCTCAGGCGCCAACGGCTCATTCATAGACTTTGTCCTAACGCGAAACATAGATTACGCTCACACTATTAGTACCCTGGATGAATTCGACTCGGATCATCTACCGGTACTGGTGACATTCGACCTGAACACGCCTCTTCCAGCCTCTTTGGGACAAGAGAGGGTCAACTGGGAAGTATTCAAAAGAGCACTCTTCGAGCCGCACTTAGCAGTACCTAACATAATGAGCACGGCGGATATTGACTCTGCCACGCACACACTCACAACAGAAATCAAGAGAGCAATTGCCTCTGCTACAACACATCGTGAGTCTCCAAAAATGCCCACACTTTCCCACCATGTCAAACAATTAGTCAGGCAAAGGAATAGAATACGTAAGACATGGCAGGCTAACAGAGACCCCGCCCTTAAAAGGGAGCTTAACAGACTCACGTGCAAAGTCAGGGAAAAAATTGTCGCAGAAAAGCAGCAACAGTATAAAGAACTAATCGAATCCCTTAGCCCAGAAGACGTATCGCTCTGGCAATTCGCAAAAAGACTCAGGAAACCTCAAATTAAGCTCCCGCCACTAATAGATGGTGCTAAAATCGCGTACTCAAACGAGGAAAAAGCCGAGGCGCTCGCAAGCCATTATGAAAAACAATTCCAACCAAACCACGATCTAATGTGTCAGGACACCCTAAGAATGGTTGGTCAAACTTTAAATAACTTCAGGAATTCCCCAGTAACGGCTGAGACTGACCCAGCTACCCCGCAGGAGATAGTAGAAATTATTAAAAATCTCAAAAACCGTATAAGCCCAGGGCACGACAAAATCAGAAATATTGCGGTTAAAAACCTACCCTTAAACGTAATATGCTACTTGACTATCTTAATAAATAAAATATTAAAACTAAACTATTTCCCCAAAGAATGGAAGGAAGCGATAATTATAACAATCCATAAGCCTGGTGAGGATGCCACAATTCCAGCCAACTACAGACCAATTAGCTTGCTACCGACACTTAGTAAAATTACTGAGAAAATTATTCTTAAGAGACTGAACACGCACCTTAGTGAGAATGACATTATCATTCCGGAGCAGTTTGGATTTCGGCCAAAGCACTCCACCACTCATCAATTGCTGAGAGTGGTAGAGTACATATCTTCTGGTCTCAATAACAAGACACCCACAGCTGCGATTTTTCTGGACATACAAAAAGCCTTTGATAAAGTATGGCACTGTGGATTAGCGTACAAATTGATCACTTTAAAAGTCCCTGACGCTCTTGTCAAACTTTTAATCTCATACTTAAATAACAGACACTTTCAAGTCAGAGTAGGAGGTAACTTATCTACACCCAAGCTCATTAAAAGTAGTGTACCGCAAGGTTCTATCCTGGGCCTGACACTCTTTAACATATACCTGAACGACATCCCTAGGACTCCAAACACAGAGCTGGCACTCTATGCAGACGACAGTGCGATACTTGCAAAACACCCCTATGTCTCAGTAATGCACAGACAGCTACAACAACACTTAGACATACTCCAAACTTGGCTGGAAAAATGGCGAATAAAATTAAACCCCAATAAATGTCATTGGATTTATTTCTCTAGAAAACGTAAACCTCCGCCGCCTCTGTACATAAACAACCATGCCCTAAAAGCGGAAAAATCTACTAAATACCTAGGTGTAACGATAGATTCCCACCTAACCTGGAAACAGCACGTAACGAACTTAATCAAAAAAGCGTATATGGCCACAGGAGCCTTATACCCAATGATAGGAAACGGAAATCTAAGTTATCAAAATAAACTTCTAATTTATAAATCGGTCATCCGCCCGGGAATGCTGTATGCAGCACCCGTATGGGGATATGCCTGTAAAACTACAATAGACCTCCTAGAGACAAAACAAAACAAAATCCTACGGATTATCAGGAAAGCTCCCAGGTACTTAAGAAACTCGGTAATTAGGAATGACTTCAAAATAAAAACTGTTAGAGCCCAAATTAAAAAGCTAGCGCTTAAATTTTACAGAAATTTGCCATCCGTCCCAAACGAACTGTTATTCAATCTGCATGACTATGATCATCGCAAGGCCAAATCTCGTAAGAGACCCCGCGCTGTTCTAAACATCGATAATCAGAATTAAAAGATCCCACCTCAAAGATCTGATTTTTAAATAAAACTCGCGACTTTTATTTTATAAAAAAAAATATTCTAAACTCTAAACTGCCAAAACGCTAGGTAACCCTTAGATCTGCATCAACCCCCCAAACTGCTTAAACTCTAAATGTGCAACAAACTGCCACACTAGGAGCTAGGACAAATAATAAATGTAGTAAATAAAAACCTCGAACCTCCAATTAGGGTCACTGAATTAATGTCACAGTTTGACGATAAGAACCACATATTGAAACTGGAGATTAAAGGCGCTTCGCGCCTGGTGCTCTGTCTTGTACGACACTACTACATAGTAGAAGTGTGTGTGTGTCATCATTCATTCTCGGAGCTCAGACTTCGAAGTGTGAGGTTGTGATCTTGCGAAGCTGCTGCTTTTACCTTGTGGTGACTTTTCTTGCTTACGCTTGGGCGTGTTATATCAAGTTACGATAGAGCACGTCGGGCTAAGTAATTTTTCAACTTTATTGTGTGCGGATTTCCGCCATTTTGTGCTTGATTAACACGTGCGTTTTTACCACGTGGCTCTGCTACTTGTACTACTTTGACCCTGATCTATGATGGATTTGGACAGTGGCCTTTTAGAGAAGACGAAGGAGGTTGCTAGTGAGCTGGAGGGTGATGATGCTCGGCCTCTGAAGGATGCAATGAATGCATACCTTGGACGCCTGCCGGATGCTGGACTTCTTGCCGCAAAGACCCAGGAAGTGAAGAATGCGGTGAACTACTGCGGATTGATCATCTTCGTATTGACCCTGCATATCCGGGATATGCTGAAGAATGGACTCATCGGCCAGGACAAGGACCAAGTCTCCCGGATTCTAGGTTCGTTCAATTTTGTGAATTCTTTTTTGTTGTGCTGTGACATTTGTAAATTTAGAAACTGTGATAGTGATATTTATGTAATCTTTAATTCAGTTGAGGAGTACAATGATAGAATAATTAGAGCTAAACTGTTAGAGTTAGGAATTATAAATGAAATTAAACTTGTTGACAAAACTGAAACGGTGGTAAATCCAAGTAAAAGGGCTAGGATAGAGGAGTCTCCCACTAAGGGAACTACTACTAAAGACCAGGATGAAAATTTAAAAGTAAAATGTAATGCTGTTAGTGATAATGTAACTGTAAATGAAATTGTTAAAACTAAGACTTATGCTGAAATTGCTGCACAACCTGTTCAATTTAAAAGTGCACCTAAACCTAAAGCGGTTGAAAATATTGTTAGAGAAAATAGTATGGAGGTAGAAAAAAAAGAACCAAAAGTGGAATGCTTCTTCATAAAGTTTAGAGATAACTACCAGGCTCTCCTTAAGAAACTAAATGAAATTACAGGTAACAAAGTATCTGGCAAACTCTCAGGAGATATACTCAAACTTATACCTAATGACGCTGACTCCTATAGGGTTGTTCAGCGCCATTTGACTAGCGAGGAAATCCCCTTCCATAGCTTAAACCTCAAAACGGAAAGGCCGAAAAAGGTAGTTTTGAAGGGGCTACCAACTAGCTATGACATTGAGGAGATAAAATTGACTCTAACATCCAATGGATTAGATGTAGTCCGGGTTTCTCAACTGAGAAACACAAAAACGAGATTACCCCTGCCGATCTTTTTAGTCAGCCTTAGGCCTACCGATGACTGGCAGAGGGTCTACAGACTCAAAAGATTAGGGTACTTGGCTGTGAAGGTAGAGGCCTTCAGAGCTAGGGGCTTTAAGATTTGCTACCGGTGCCAACAATTCAACCACTCATCGGAGAACTGCAGTATGCCACCAAAGTGCCTGAAGTGTGGTGAAGGACACTTCACACGAGACTGCCAGAGACCCAGGACAGAGAAGGCGACATGTGCTAACTGCAATGGAGACCACCCGGCGAACTTCAGGCAATGCCCGAAGAACCCCTGGAACAAGGGAAAGGCACCGGGGTATGCCCCCCTCCCCCAAAAAATCAGATACCCCCTTGGAGGCAAAAGGCCCTCGGACCAAACCCCCAGGCACCCCCTCAGGGCTCCTCGCACATAGTGCCACAGGTAAACAGGCACGAAACTTCAGCACCTACCAGATCAGTGCAAGAGCAGGCCCCCAAACCTTCGACCTCCAGAGAATTGACTCTGGAGGAAGTTAGAGCAGCTACAGCTGCAATTAAAAGAAGATCGGAGGCAGAAAAAGCCAGACAGGCAAAAGAGGCAAAGGATAGACTGGACAGGAAAGTTACGGAATGGAAAGATACTAAACGAGTCAGGGAGGAAGAAGAGCTCGCGCAAAACCAGCCGTTAGCTAAAACGGGTGAAAAAAAACAAAAAACTATCGAGTTCCAAAAGGACACTCACAAAAAAGTGCAAACCGCGGTTGAGGCTGAGGAAATGGAAGCGGAGACTGAACAGGCTGATAAATCTGATGCTGAAAAGATGGAGGATATCCTCAACCTCATCAGAGGATTTATCAGCATGTTTAATCTAGACGACATAAAACGTCTGTTGATGCAGTTCGCAGAACTAGTGCAAAAAAAGAGCGATTCAATGGTAATGGTCTTTGAGGCCCTTAAAATAATCGCGGACTTTAAAAGTAACAGTGAGAATCAAACCCGTCATGGCTAGGTCCCAAAAGGAGTCAATAAAAATAATATTTTGGAATGCGAATGGCATATCTCCAAGAATAAATGAACTTAGGAACTATGTAAATGAAAATGACGTAGACGCCTTACTAATTCAGGAAACTAGAGTTAGAGAAAGTAAAAAACTAAACATAGCCAACTACTCAGGTTATCATAATCTTAGCTCAAATACTAATGCTAGAACGCCCCATGAAGGGACAGCAATATACATTAAAAGAAATATTCCCCACGAGGAACTAAAAAGCATAAATCTTCAAAGTATAGAAAATACTAGCATAAAAATTAAAATTAATAATACTAGCCCGTTTATCCTAACCTCAACATATGTCAAAAATATGAGTAGAGTAGACGTAGCTGCGCAGCTGGAACTGCTTTTCTCGCGATATCCCAACACAATACTCGCAGGCGACTTCAACGCACATCACCGAGCGTGGGGCTGTAGGAGAGCCAATGCACGCGGAACACAGATACATAGACTGCTGAACACCACAAATACTAACATTATTGCTCCGTCGACACCAACCTGCTTCTCAGGCGCCAGCGGCACATTCATAGACTTTGTCCTAACGCGAAACATAGACTACGCTCACACTATTAGTACCCTGGATGAATTCGACTCGGATCATCTACCGGTACTGGTGACATTCGACCTGAACACACCTCTTCCAGCCTCTTTGGGACAAGAGAGGGTCAACTGGGAAGTATTCAAAAGATCACTCTTCGAGCCGCACTTAGCAGTACCTAACATAATGAGCACGGCGGATATTGACTCTGCCACGCACACACTCACAACAGAAATCAAGAGAGCAATTGCCTCTGCTACAACACATCGTGAGTCTCCAAAATTACCCACACTTTCCCACCATGTCAAACAATTAGTCAGGCAAAGGAATAGAACACGTAAGACATGGCAGGCTAACAGAGACCCCGCCCTTTAAAGGGAGCTTAACAGACTCACGTGCAAAGTCAGGGGGAAAATTGTCGCGGAAAAGCAGCAACAGTATAAAGAATTAATCGAATCCCTTAGCCCAGAAGATGTATCGCTCTGGCAATTCGCAAAAAGACTCAGGAAACCTCAAATTAAGCTTCCGCCACTAATGGATGGCGCTAAAATCGCGTACTCAGACGAGGAAAAAGCCGAGGTGCTCGCAAGCCATTATGAAAAAAAATTCCAACCAAACCACGATCTAATGTGTCAGGATACCCTAAGAATGGTTAGCCAAACTTTAAATAACTTCAGGAATTCCCCGGTAACGGCTGAGATTAACCCAGCCACCCCGCAGGAGATAGTAGAAATTATCAAAAATCGTAAAAGCCCAGGGCACGACAAAATCAGAAATATTGTGGTTAAAAACCTACCCCTAAACGTAATATGTTACTTGACTATCTTAATAAATAAAATATTAAAACTAAACTACTTTCCCAAAGAATGGAAGGAAGCGATAATCATAACAATCCCCAAGCCAGGTGAGGATGCCACAATTCCAGCCAACTACAGACCAATTAGCTTGCTACCGACACTTAGTAAAATTACTGAGAAAATAATTCTTAAGAGACTGAACACGCACCTTAGTGAGAATGACATCCTCATTCCGGAGCAGTTTGGATTTCGACCAAAGCACTCCACCACTCATCAATTGCTGAGAGTGGTAGAGTACATATCTTTTGGACTTAATAGTAACTTAATAGTAACTCTGGACTTAATAGGGAATGCTGTATGCAGCACCCGTATGGGGATATGCCTGTAAAACTACGATAGACCTCCTAGAGACAAAACAAAACAAAATCCTACAGATTATCAGGAAAGCTCCCAGGTATTTAAGGAACACGGTAATTAGGAATGACTTCAAAATAAAAACTGTTAGAGCCCAAATTAAAAAGCTAGCGCTTAAATTTTACAAAAATTTGCCATCCGTTCCAAATGAACTGTTATTCAATTTGCATGACTATGATCATCGCAAGGCCAAATCTCGTAAGAGACCCTGCGCTGTTCTAAACATCGATAATCGGAATTAAAAGATCCCACCTCAAACATCTGATATCAAATTAAACTCGCAACTAATGTTTAAAACTCTAAGCTGTTAAAATGCTAGGTAACCCTCAGATCTGCATCAACTCCCCAAACTGCTTAAACTCTAAATGTGCAACAAACTGCCACAGTAGGAGCTAGGACAAATATGAAAAAAGTAGTAAATAAAAACCTCGAACCTCCCATTTGGGTCACTGAATTAATGTCACAGTATGATGATAAGAACTACATTTTGAAACTGGAGATTAAAGGCGCTTCGCGCCTGGTGCTCTGTTCTGTACGACACTCGACTTTCAGTAGAAGTGTGTTGTGTTGTGGTTAGAGAGTTGTGATGTCTGTTGACTATATCTGTCATTCATCTATCTAGTATGATGTGATGTTATTCTGATATGCATTATATTAGTTTTTGCATGATTGCCTGTAAGTGGCAAAATACATGGCCATTTTGTTGTTAGGCCTAACTATTCATCTGCTGTTACAATTTCAAGATGATGTTATGTTATACCTTCTGCAATCACCGTATCCAAGTGAATGGTATGAGTAGTATTTATGTTTTTCTTCTTATTTGTGTTTGAGAAAAATAAATTATTATTTTTCTTATGAATGGTCTCCTCATGAACTCTAGACATACAGCTGCATGCTTTTACTCTGCTTACTAGCACATCTAACATATTTTTAGATGGGCTTCTACAACTGCGCACTCTGCTCCAGCAATCTCCATAACTCTCTTTTTATTCACCCAATTTAGACTGGAACCCAGTGGGGGAGGCATCCCTAGAGACCATACCCTCCTTCCCCTACCACCAACCTCTCGGAAGGACTTATGGACCCGCATGTTTAACGTGATCGTACTCCTCGTGAACACGGTAGCAGTTTTGGCAGTGGCTGGAATCAAACCCAGACCTACAGAGTGCAATTGCCGCACACTAATCACTGGGTTACTGCTGTTGGAATTTTACCTCTTATTGCATTGGTGAAAATTCAAAAAACAGTTGAATAGCAGAGCGTCACAGTGGAGAAAATGAAAATAGTCAGCATAGACGAAAAATCACTTTATTTCTGCGAACTTAAAACATCATAACGAACAAAAACATATCCATTTCCATAACTTCGGAAAATGGTAACATCGTAATATTTAGTCAAACAAAGTCTTGTAAATTTTGGCCTTCAGTTAGGCCTAACAGCATCAGCCAAGAACATCGCAATAACCATCGTACATGAAGATAACGATCATACGTGATCATGAATACATATCACAAAGACAAAGTTAGATCAAGATACATCAAGAAGCATCAAGATAATCGACTGTTACAAGCACTAGCTTAAATAGCTCAGTATCATTGAAGTTGTAGTTAATGTTTTCCTTCCAGAGTATGCTAATCTCTAATCGGTTGAAGTAGAAATTAGCATAAACTGGAAGTTGACCTCTCAATCTGCAGGACCACAGACCATGAGGGTAAAACTTCTAAACAAGTGATCCGAAAGCGATTAGCCAATTAGAACGAAGTATCTTTTGGATTTAGACCGTACATCGACCGATTCACGTACGTGCTTGTTTACAACCGAAGTTTTTCTAACAAGCGGCCCCCTCCTGCAGATTGAGTAGTCCAATCACATAAATACAAGTTGTAATCAAATTTAAATTTCAGTTGAACAAATACTACATTATAGAGTTTCAAAATATCATGTATAAATTTCAGTGTATAATTATATTTTCAAGTTTAAAAAAGTATAAAATACAGCATGATACAACTTACATGAGAAAATAAATTTAAAAATATCTCTGTCAAATACAGGAGATACAAATTTTCAAATCTTATATACTTCGCCACGCAGTATAAAACTCAACATTAGATTTCACATTAGAATTTAAACATCTTAAGAAGTTTTAAAGATTTCACAGAATTTAGAGATTGCTTCTTTGGTTATAGGTTTCGTAAAACCGTCAGCTTTGTTATTTTTGCTATTTACAAATTTAATCTCAAAGAGCTTCTTTTCTACTAGATTTCTTAAGAAATGATATTTAACATCAATGTGTTTGGTTCTATGATTCTCAATGGGCGAATTGGAAAAGTTTATGGCTGCTTGATTATCACAGAATATTACATTATTTCCTAACTTAACGCTAAGTTTAGTACATTCAAGTAATATGTTCTGTACCCATACCATTTCCATTGCCGATTCGGTTAATGAGATATATTCAGCCTCCATTGTAGATAAACTCACACATTTGTGTTTAAATGTCCTCCAGGAAATAGGTACCCTATCTACAAAAAATATCGTGCCTCCCATTGATACTCTATCATCCCGATTAGCTGCAAAGTCAGAATCAGTAAAACAATTTAAATTTACATATTGAATATTTGATTAGTTTAAAATCCCTTGTTTTTTCTACATACCCTAGAAGTTTAAGTAAAACATCCCAGTGTTTAATGCCTGGGTTTTCCTGAAATTGGGATAAGATGTTTACGGCATAGCTAATACCAGGTCTAGTTCTGCTGGCAAGAAATGATAAACAACCTAATAAGTTTCTGTAAGGTATATTCTTCATTTGTTCGATTTCTGCATGATTTGCTGGACAATCTGTTTTGCTTAAAACTACACCTTTAGGTATGCAGACCTGCCAACTGTTACGATTTAATCGTATTTAGTACAATAAATCACGAGCAGTACGATAATACGATTTTGCCACCAAAAGTACGATTTTAAAAAAAAGTTACATTTTCCCCTATTTTTTCCCTTTTTTTTTTTTTTTTTGCTTTTCCCTTTTTCAGACCGAAGTAGGGAATTTCGAGAGGCTTTGATTTCTAATGTAGTTGCGTATTTGCAGTATTGCCAGTTTCGCGATTTTCCCGCTCAATTGAGCTAGTTTTGGTGAAGCGAAGAGTTGAAGGAAGTGCGGGAGTTTTGGCAAAGACCTGGCAATACTGGTAGCTATTGCCGTTATCTGCGGGAAGGAGCATCATGCACAGAGAGACCACGTGACCCATGCGCGGAGGGAGCACGTGATGTTTTGTTGATTTCTCCCAATGCTTGTTTTGCTGTTTTTGCTGAGATCAGTTTAGTTTATATAGTTAATCAATTGAATGATGTCTACAAAGACGAATGCCCGATCTCAAACGTTTTCCGAAAAGTATTGCAGAGAGTTTGAATTTATCAAAGAATCAAGAATAAGTGCATCTCTTGCCTTTTGTGTTGTATGTAACTGTGATATCTTCATTTCTCATGGCGGACGTGCGGACATAGTTAAACATTCGAAAACGGCCAAACATGTGGATAAATTCAAGACTTCCAAATCTACGAAGTCTATAAATGAATTTTTAACTGTGAATAAAGAATTGCAGACTACTAAAGCGGAAGTTATGTTCACCTCATTCATTTTAGAACATAATCTTCTGTTAGCTACTGCAGACCATGCTCGCCCATTATTTCAAGCGATGTTCCCGGATTCGAAAGAGGCAAAGCATTATTCCTGTGGGCGAACAAAAACAGCTTTTATTATTAAAGAAGTAGCCAGTGAAAATCAAAAACAAATAATTGCAGCTACTAAAAATCCATTTACGGTGTCTACTGATGGGAGTCATTGTGGCGATGATCAATTGTATCCAATCGTTTTAACGTATTTTAAAGAATCATCAAATGGAGTAAAAACTGAGCTCTTGTCTTTACCAAAATTAATGGAATCCCCTACTGGGGAAAACATTGCCAAATTAATAAATGAGGATTTTCAACGCTACGGAATTCCGTGGGAAAACTGCCTTGCTCTATCAGGTGATAACGCACCTGTTATGATCGGCAAGAAAAAAGGAGTTTCAGCATTTTTAAAAAGTAAGCAACCAAATTTATTTGCATTTGGATGTTTATGCCATTTGATTAATTTGGCAGCACAAAAATCTGCTGAAAGCTTACCTATACTAATTCATGAACTTTTAATTGACAATTATTATCTAGAAAAAAAGTTTTAAAAGAAAACAGGCTTTAAAAAAAATTCAAGAGTTGTGTGATGTTGAAACACAAAAGATTTTAAGACATGGCTGCACTCGGTGGCTTTCTCTTGGTAGATGCCTTGAGAGATTATTACAGCAGTATCATTGCTTAACTTTATTTTTTAAAGAAGAGTGTTCTAATGTAAGTGAAAAAAAAAATTGGTTTCTCCCCAAGAATTTCTTCGTATACCATCCCAAAACTTGATAATTCAAAATCAGAAAGTTGTAAACCCAACGAAACGTTAAAGAGGAAAATTGTGAATTTGACTTCTGTTAATAAGAAATTTAAAATGAATGCAGTTAACATTGAACATGATAAAAAATCTTCAGCACATCTAATTAAAAAGAAGCAACAAGAACAGTCTGAAAAAAGTCTCTCAAGAGATGCTTTAAATAAGCAAGAGAGAATTTTCTTTACATTAAGTTCTACTGTGAATCATGCTTATGCATTATTTGTTTGTCATATTACAAAAGTTTTTGAAAAATACAATATAATGTTTCAGCAGGAGGAACCTCGTGTGCATACACTCAAATCCGATATCGAATGTCTTTTTAATGAACTCTTAATTAAATTTGTAAAGGTAATTGCTATTAAGCAAGCAAAATCAACATTTTATGTTAAATATAATGAAATAGAAAACCAGAAAGAAAATGAAGAGTTATCAATTGGTTTTGAAACCAGAAAGTTGGTTAAAACAGTTAGCACTGAAGAGCAGAAAGAATTTTTTTCTAAAGTTTGAAATTATTTTATTACTGGCTGTGACTATATAGTTTCTAAATTTCCATGGAATCTGGAAATTTTAAATCATGTCCAAGTTGCTGATATTTCTAGAAGAGAGCAGTTTAATTTTTCAGTAGATATGTTCCCATGTCTCCTTGTAAGATGTGAGAATGAAACATTTTCTGAAGCTGTTGATGTTGTAGAAAGTGAATTTCTAAATTTTCAAATTGCAACTTAACCAGATAACATTGTAAATAGTAAAAGTATTAGTGATCAATGGCATTTATTATCAAAAGAAAAGAACTCTGATGGCAAATTTATTTGTAGCAAACTTTCTAAAGTCATGTTAGGCATTTTAACCTTGCCTCATAGCAATGCCTCTTGTGAAAGAGTTTTTAGTTTAGTAAAGAGAAATAAAACTGATGTAAGAGGCTCTTTGAGCACTTCAACACTTGAATCACTTTTGATTGCAAAATCCTGTATGTCTGGACCTTGTTTCCAGCAAAAATATTCTTCTGGGTTTTTAAAAAAGGCAAAATCAGCCACATATGTTGGTTTAAATAAAAGTTAGATTTATTAATGCTGTTGTAATGTGCAAAAATTGTGTCCTTACCTTTCTTTTTAATAGAAATCAAAAATCCATGATGTGCATTATAGTTTTCTAATTGTTTTATATTGATGCATTTTACTAAAGAATTAATATTTTTATTTAATTTTAAATGTTTAATTTAAAAATTAACAACACAAAAATGTTTGCTGTGGATTGTAATAAATTAATTGGTTTCTCAATAGAATTTTGATGTAGGGAAAAAAATCCCTACAGCCTGATTATCAAGAATTTACATAGCTGAAATATACCGCACGTACATTATCGTGTGCGTTGTTACGCTTTTTGGCTCTGAGAGGTTGGCAGGTCTGGGTATGGGTAAACTAGAAATAGGATATTTAAACTTTGAGAATTTGTCACAAATTTTTGCGATGTATTGATTTTGATGGATGAAATGTTTATCATGTTTTTCCTCAAATTCAATGCCTAATAACATTTTTGTTTTTCCTAACATTTTAATGTCAAATTTAATTTTTAGTAATGAAGTTATATAATTTAGATCCGTTTGATTTTTGGCAAATAATATGATGTCAACAACGTAAACAATCAATAAAGCCTTATTATTAAAATTATATACAGAATTGCACCACTTAAACTTTATGAAATTGAGTTTTCTAAGAATCTGGTCTAATTCAAGGTACCATTCTCTTCCGCTTTGGTGAAAGCCATAAAACGCTTTATTTAGCTGACATACATATCCACTTTTGTTTTTGTCAAAAAATCCTGGGTGCTGTTTCATGAATATTTTTTCACTGAGATTGGCATATAAATATGCACATTTGATGTCAAGTTGAGTATGGAACCACCCTAATAAACACACAAAAATAGTAAAAACATCCTAACGATTGTAAAGTTAATCACTGGGCTAAACACTTCTTCGTAAGTTTGCCCCTTTTCCTGGTTAAATCCCTGAGCTACAAGTCTAGCTTTATACCTACTAACTTAATGTCTTTCGTCTCTTTTGACTGTATACACCCAACGGCAACCGATTACTTTGTCAGAAACAGGTGCAGGCACTAAGTCCCAGACACCTCTTTCCTTCATGACACCTAATTTGTCTGCCATGGCTGTATTCCATTCTTTGGATTGGGGCGAGTTAGCCGCTTCCTTGTAGTTCCTAGGAATTTGGACCTCTACAATGTTGGCTTCTGGCCGATCCCATGATCTCCCTTGATCCCTCCTAAAATTGAAAAACTTTTTATCAAATTTTATTTTTCTCACAAAAATTTTTTATATCTTTAAGTGATCTCAACCTAGGTCCCTTTCCTTTGTAATAGTAATAAACATCCTTTCTTGTTCCAGTCATTCTCGGAATGACTTTTCTGATCCAAGTAGTATCTGGATCGGGAACTTGACGATCATCACCAGAGGACCCAGTTTCCTCATTACTTTCAGTAATGTCTTGATCTTCCTCTGATGAATCGATTTTATCCCTCTCCACATACTCCTCGTCAGACAAGTCTGGATAGGTCGGTTCGTGAGATGAAAAAGTAAAATTTTCTTTAGGTTTCTGATTTACATTGGGTCCCTGACTGCCTTCCTCTGCGTTGCACTCATCATTATATCTAACATTTTTAGTTTCTACTATTTTCCCCTCGTTCAATCTTATACCCCCGAGTTTTCAGTGCGTATCCCACCACAATGCCCTCTTGTTTCCTCATAACAAATTTCCCCCTAAGTTGTTTAGGCTTGCCTACAAAAACTTGGCATCCAAATGCTTAGAGGTGAGCAACTGATGGTTTTTTGCCGCTGTACAACTCGATCGGTGTCAGATTCTTAAATGTGTGGCATATCCAATTTTTAACGTATGCAAAACGGAGTAAAGCTTCTGCCCAAAAATCATCCTTTAGATTGCTATCGTTTAACATTGCCCTCTAACACAATCCATAGCAGTTAAATTAAACCTCTCGGAAACCCTGTTTTGTTCGGGCGTGTACGTGTTTGTTCTTTCCGCTTTGATTCCCTGTGTTTCTAAAAACTTTTCAAACTTAGTGTTACAAAATTCCATACCGTTGTCAGTCCTGACACTTAAAATTTTGGTATTTAGAAATCTCTCTGCTCGATGTTGAAGTTATTTGAACCTATCAAAAACTTCAGATTTTCGTTTCATAGGATACACAGTAACTTTACGTGAAAAATCATCGGTAGTGCTAAGGAAATATCTAGTATATATATATATATATATATATATATATATATATATATATATATATATATATATATATATATATATATATATATATATATATATATACCGCCACGCGATGGTTTTGGCATTTGCCCGCATACGTCCATATGGATTAGTTCCGATGGTTTTTCTGATCTTATTCTGCCTATGGGTTTGAACAAAGTTCTTTTTGTTTTTGCCAATTTACAACATTCACAGTTGATTTTCCGAACACTGATTTTAGGCAATCATTTAACAGCTGACACTTTACATGTGTGATGTAAATATTCAAAATTGATGTGATAAAACCTTTTATACCATAACCTTGTATTTCCCCCCGACTTCAATGGGTGATTTTACATTGCTTGAACTTTTAAAAACAACAAACTTACAAGGTTTAAAAGTACTAGTATTAGAGTTTACAATTTTAAGTTTAAAAACTTTACTGGCATTTCTATTTACATTATTACTTTGATCATTATCACAATTTTCAACTTTACAAGTTTTAAACTTACTTTTGTTACTTTAATTTTTAAAAGCATTTTCAGTTTTACAAGCAGATGACTCATTTTTATTTTTACTTCTAAAATCACTAGACTTTTTAGAATTTTCATTTTTAGGCATAGGTTTAGCATTTACATTTCCTTTAGACTTCTCAACATTAAAATTTTTAGATTTTTTCTCGTATTGAGGTGGAAGGAAATACAAGCCGTTATGTCTTTTGGCATAAAACCATTTACTGCCGTCAGGCTTGTAAAAAGTAAGGAAACCATTTTTCCCGGTGAAATTACATTGTTGCTCTTCTAGAATTGAAGCAGCAATTAAGTTTCCCCTCAATCTAGGTGAATACATTACATCTGTCAAATGAATGAAATTTTTCACATTATTTATTTTAACATACATACTGATCGATCCGACACCTTCGATTGGGCTTTCTTGATCACCGGCAGCTAAGGACATTGTAGTTCCTTTAAGCTCTTTAAATTTGTTGAACAATTCCAAATTATTGCAAAAATGCTTAGTTGCTGCCGTGTCAACAACCCAACCGAATTTGTCTGTCGATTCATTATTACAATTTAAAATACTAGACTGTATTTCACTTAATTTTGCATGGTTTAGTTTAGTTTACAGTTTGCCTTAAGATGACCATAAGCCTTGCATACATTGCAAGGTCCTATCCGTTTATTTACATTGACACTTTTATTAACTACACTTTTAAATTTAAATACTATTTTAGATTTAAGTACAATGAAAGCAAAAATCTTACTTCCATTTTGTTGTTCGTCATGTTTTTGCTGAGCTATCCTGTCCTCCTCAGCGAGCAACTCCCCTTCGATGTACTTCAGGGTAAACTGGTCATCTGGTAGTCTATACAACGTCTGCACTATCCCTCTAAAATCGTCATCAAGATGTCGGATTGTCTGAAATGCAACCAGGACCTCAGCCATAGGGTGTCTGGCATCCTTCAACTTTGCCACTAACCTCTTGATCCGTGAGTCCACTGGTTCACCTGGTGCTGCCTTTTCACTGAAAAAGTCGTCAAACAGCCTCATGCGACCTGCTCTTGACTTTGGCTCAAACTGTTCTATCAATACTTTCCATGCTGTCACTGGTTCGTCGATTGCAGAAATCAAATCCCGGTATTCAGTTTCCAGGCTATAATAGATTATTGACAAGGTTTTCTCTTTACGCCTTTAATAATCTAATATTTCTTTTCTTGTTGCATCCTTACTCGGTTTCTCTTCAGTTCCAGTTATCAAGCCATATAATCCGTTGCTCATAAGTGCAAATTTTAAGTCGATACTCCATGTTGAGAAATTTTCCCGGCTAAGTTTCTCCATATCTGGTGCCGTCGCCATACTTTGTTGAATGCTGCTGCGGCCTCCGTCTCGGGGCTCGTTCGTTATTTGTTGATGTTTGCAAACTACTTCACTGTTGACTAGGACGCTGTACTAGGGCTGCTAAGGCCCATAACCCCATTTGTTGGAATTTTACTTCTTATTGCATTGGTGAAAATTCAAAAACCAGTTGAATAGCAGAGCATCACAGTGAAGAAAATGAAAGTAGTCAGCGTAAATAAAAAATCACTTTTTTCTGTGAACTTAAAACATCATAACGAACAAAAACATATCTATTTCCATAACTTCGGAAAATGGTAACATCGTAATATTAAGTCAAACAAAGTCTTGTCAATTTAATCATAAGACTTCAGTTAGGCCTCACAGCATTGGCCAAGAACATCGCAATAACCAGTGTACATGAAGATAACGATCATACGTGATCATGAATACATATCACAAGGACTAAGTTAGATCAATATACATTAAGAAGCATCAAGATAATCGACTGATACAAGCACTAGCTTAAATAGCTCAGTATCATTGAAGTTGTAGTTAATGTTTTCCTTCCAGAGTATGCTAATCTCTAATCGGTTGAAGTAGAAATTAGCATAAACCGGAAGTTGACCTCTCAATTTGCAGGACCACAGACCATGGGGGTAAAACTTCTAAACAAGTGATCCGAAAGCGATTAGCCAATTAGAACGAAGTATCTTTTGGATTTAGACTGTACATCGACCGATTCACGTACATGTTTGTTTATAACCAATGTTTTTGTAACAACTTCGCCCTCTGCGACAATCGCCATAACTTTCTTTTTATTCACCGAATTTAGACCGGAACCCAGAGGAAGAGGCATCCACAGGAACCGTTTCCTCCTTCCTCTACCACCAACCTCTCGGATGGACCCACATGTTTAACATGATCATACTCCTCATGAACACGGCAGGAATTGAACCCGGGCCTACCAAGTGCAATTTCTGCACGCTAACCACTGGGCTTCCACGCCCTCCGAGACAATCTCTGTTATAAAACCTTAGTGTAAGCAAGCAATAAGTACATCAGTTAGAATACTGTCTAAATCCAAAAATTGCTGTGTGCTGATTGGCTAATCACATTAGGTCATCTAGTCACTAAGTTTTAACCCCATGTTACATATTCCTGCAAATTGAGACATCAACATCCAGATTATGCTAATTTTCTACTTCAACCCATTAGAAATTAGCATAATCAGGAAAAACATTAACTTCTACTTCAACCACACATGGCACTATTTAAGCTGGTAGATGTGGCAGTAGATGTGTGGTGTTGTGTTGTGGTTAGAGTGATGTGATGTCTGTTGACTATCTCTGTCATTCATCTATCTAGTATGATGTTATTCTGATATGCATTATATTAATTTTGTGTGATTGCCTGTAAGTGGCAAAATACATGGCCATTTCGTTGTTAGACCTAACTATTCATCTGCTGTTACAATTTCAAGATGATGTTATGTTATACCTTCTGCAACTACCGTATCAAAGTGAATGGTATGAGTAGTATTTATGTTTTTCTTCTTATTTGTGTTTGAGAAAAATAAATTATTATTTTTCTTATGAATGGTCTCCTCATGAACTCTAGACATACAGCTGCATGCTTTTACTCTGCTTACTAGCACATCTAACATATTTTTAGATGGGCTTCTACAACTGTGCACTCTGCTCCAGCAATCTCCATAACTTTCTTTTTATTCACCCAATTTAGACTGGAACCCAGTGAGGGAGGCATCTCTAGAGACCATACCCTCCTTCCCCTACCACCAACCTCTCGGAAGGACTTATGGACCCACATGTTTAACGTGATCGTATTCCGCATGAACACGGTGGCAGTGGCTGGAATCGAACCCTGGCCTACCGAGTGCAATTCCCGCGTGCCAATCACTGGGCTACTTCGCCCTCCACGACAATCTCCATAACTTTCTTTTTATTCACCCAATTTAGACCGGAACCCAGTGGAAGAGGCATCCACAGAGATCATACCCTCCTTCCCCTACCACTAACCTCTCGGAAGGACTTACAGACCCACATGTTTAACGTGATCGTACTCCGTGTGAACACGGCGGCAGTTTTGGCAGTGAAGGGAATCAAACCCGGGCCTACCGAGTGCAATTCCCACTCGCTAACTACTGGGCTGTTAGAAAAACTTCAATTGTAAACAAGCACGTACGTGAATCAATCAACGTACTGTCAAAATCCAAAAGTTACTTCGTTCTGATTGGCTAATCGCTTTCAGATCGCTTGTTAAGAAGTTTTACCCCCATGGTCTATGATCCTGCAAATTGAGACGTCAACTTCTGGTTTATGCTAATTTCTATTTCAACCGATTAGGGATTAGCATACTCCGGAAGAAAACATTAACTTCTACTTCAATGATACGGCCATCGAGGTGAGATATAAATAGAGAGACTTACGGCAACCTTTTCTTGACCACTGAACTAAGTCACATGACTTATGCACTCCCCTACGCGCATATTTTCTCGCGCACCTCTCCTTCCATTGCAATTGCATTACGTTTTCAAAAGCGAGAAGTCCTGTCACACGTTTGGGTTTAATTTTCAGCAAAATATGGTAATGTCCTGCGCTGCATATGGATGTACTTCAAAGTTCATCAAAGGTGGAGACACTACGTTTCACAGGTAAGTCATTTTCATTCATTTTAAAACATATTTTATATAAAATAACGAGTTAATTGGCAAGTGCGACCATGACGTACTATAATAAAAGTAGATTTTCTGGCTTTGTAAATAATGTATAGCCTCGTAATAATTTTTAAAATAAAATATTTTATATATATTTCCGTACTTCCATAAACTGAACCTCTATAAATGCTTAAAATTAGAAGAAAAAAAATAAAATGAACGTGAACTTTTAATAGGCCTAGTTTTCTCTCTTGGCGATATTTTTCTACGCCAAATTGGATTGTTTACTAATTCATGCTCTTTTCTCCTGACAATGTTTTTATGCCATATAATGCTATGAAATGATTAATAACGCCCAAGAAAATTTATATAAATATCATTAAGTAACTAAAGATTTCTGGAATTAAGTATCGGAATTATTATTCACTCGGTGAAAATATGTATTTAATTATAATAAAATTATAAAATGGCAATGTTATAGTTTTTTTATCTTGAACATTGAAAATATGTTAATATTTTTAAATATACATTCTTAAGTTTTAATATATTACTTAAAAGTAAAATGATTAGTTAGGTTCGCTATACTTCAGAAATCTAATGTTTTCTACATTGTAGAATACATCAGTAGAAAACCATGTATTATACATTAAATGTAGAACACATATTTTACTTGCTCAATTTTAGTGGCTAGGAACTTTTTTAACATTTGTATTGCATTAATTTTAATTTTTAAAGGATGGCATTTTCCAAAACATTTTTAGCAAGTAAACTGGTGAAAAATTGGTCTTGCATTTCCTTTTTTGTATCTCTTTAAAAACATTTTTAAATGTGTGTAGTCTAAATTGCTTTCTGATTCTGTTAAACTTCTTTTGTTATAATTAATTGCTTCTTTATTTTATGTATGTGATGATATGATATAATTAATACATATGACCTAAATTTTATGTATGCAGATTACTTGTTATATATGAATTGGACATATAATAAAGAAAGTTTATAGCCTATTGTTTGTATTTTCTTTTATATTTATTTAATAATGTATCTATAAGGGAATCAATTGCAAAAGGAAACCAATTTAATATTAAAACCATGCGCACGGATATGCACAACCTTACAATCATAAAAATTGTCGGGGAAAATTTCAATTTCAGTAACTGATAACACTGTGTCCAAATATCTTTAAAAACATTTTTTCTTTCTTTTTTTTTGGGGGGGGGGGGGGGGGGGCAAGGAATATAAAGCAGCTGTTGCATAATTTGGAAATAATATTATAATATTCAAGATTTTGAATAGTTATCGAGAATTGTATATTGCTCAGCTATATTTCTAAATTTGAGAACTGAAAAATATTTTAAAATGTATATTCCTGCCCAACCCGTTCTCTGCATTTGATAGGGTGTGATGAACTAATAAAGCTATTTTATTAAGAAGTTACAAGTTAATGTCTTGCAAGCAGCATTTTGATTTATTATAAATAACACTATGTCCAAATATCTTTAAAAACATTTTTTTTTGGGGGGGGGGAGAGGGGGGGGGGGTCAAGGAATATAAAGTAGCTGTTGCATAATTTGGGAATAATATTCAAGATTTTGAATAGTTATATAGAATTGTATATTGCTCAGCTATATTTCTAAATTTGAAAATTGGCATTGAGGCAATTTTGCACTTCGTTTATACAAAAACTAAAAAAAAAGTATTTTGTTAAACATACACGTTTACTGAAGTAAAAGATCCCGGTAGTAGTGTCGTACAAGACAGAGCACCAGGCGCGAAGCGCCTTTAATCTCCAGTTTCAATATGTGGTTCTTATCGTCAAACTGTGACATTAATTCAGTGACCCTAATTGGAGGTTCGAGGTTTTTATTTACTACTTTTTATTATTTGTCCTAGCTCCTAGTGTGGCAGTTTGTTGCACATTTAGAGTTTAAGCAGTTTGGGGGGTTGATGCAGATCTAAGGGTTACCTAGCGTTTTGGCAGTTTAGAGTTTAGAATATTTTTTTTATAAAATAAAAGTCGCGAGTTTTATTTAAAAATCAGATGTTTGAGGTGGGATCTTTTAATTCCGATTATCGATGTTTAGAACAGCGCGGGGTCTCTTACGAGATTTGGCCTTGCGATGATCATAGTCATGCAGATTGAATAACAGTTCGTTTGGGACGGATGGCAAATTTCTGTAAAATTTAAGCGCTAGCTTTTTAATTTGGGCTCTAACAGTTTTTATTTTGAAGTCATTCCTAATTACCGAGTTTCTTAAGTACCTGGGAGCTTTCCTGATAATCCGTAGGATTTTGTTTTGTTTTGTCTCTAGGAGGTCTATTGTAGTTTTACAGGCATATCCCCATACGGGTGCTGCATACAGCATTCCCGGGCGGATGACCGATTTATAAATTAGAAGTTTATTTTGATAACTTAGATTTCCGTTTCCTATCATTGGGTATAAGGCTCCTGTGGCCATGTACGCTTTTTTGATTAAGTTCGTTACGTGCTGTTTCCAGGTTAGGTGGGAATCTATCGTTACACCTAGGTATTTAGTAGATTTTTCCGCTTTTAGGGCATGGTTGTTTATGTACAGAGGCGGCGGAGGTTTACGTTTTCTAGAGAAATAAATCCAATGACATTTATTGGGGTTTAATTTTATTCGCCATTTTTCCAGCCAAGTTTGGAGTATGTCTAAGTGTTGTTGTAGCTGTCTGTGCATTACTGAGACATAGGGGTGTTTTGCAAGTATCGCACTGTCGTCTGCATAGAGTGCCAGCTCTGTGTTTGGAGTCCTAGGGATGTCGTTCAGGTATATGTTAAAGAGTGTCGGGCCCAGGATAGAACCTTGCGGTACACTACTTTTAATGAGCTTGGGTGTAGATAAGTTACCTCCTACTCTGACTTGAAAGTGTCTGTTATTTAAGTATGAGATTAAAAGTTTGACAAGAGCGTCAGGGACTTTTAAAGTGATCAATTTGTACGCTAATCCACAGTGCCATACTTTATCAAAGGCTTTTTGTATGTCCAGAAAAATCGCAGCTGTGGGTGTCTTGTTATTGAGACCAGAAGATATGTACTCTACCACTCTCAGCAATTGATGAGTGGTGGAGTGCTTTGGCCGAAATCCAAACTGCTCCGGAATGATAATGTCATTCTCACTAAGGTGCGTGTTCAGTCTCTTAAGAATAATTTTCTCAGTAATTTTACTAAGTGTCGGTAGCAAGCTAATTGGTCTGTAGTTGGCTGGAATTGTGGCATCCTCACCAGGCTTATGGATTGTTATAATTATCGCTTCCTTCCATTCTTTGGGGAAATAGTTTAGTTTTAATATTTTATTTATTAAGATAGTCAAGTAACATATTACGTTTAAGGGTAGGTTTTTAACCGCAATATTTCTGATTTTGTCGTGCCCTGGGCTTATACGGTTTTTGAGATTTTTAATAATTTCTACTATCTCCTGCGGGGTAGCTGGGTCAATCTCAGCCGTTACTGGGGAATTCCTGAAGTTATTTAAAGTTTGACTAACCATTCTTAGGGTATCCTGACACATTAGATCGTGGTTTGGTTGGAATTGTTTTTCATAATGGCTTGCGAGCGCCTCGGCTTTTTCCTCGTCTGAGTACGCGATTTTAGCACCATCTATTAGTGGCGGGAGCTTAATTTGAGGTTTCCTGAGTCTTTTTGCGAATTGCCAGAGCGATACGTCTTCTGGGCTAAGGGATTCGATTAGTTCTTTATACTGTTGCTGCTTTTCTGCGACAATTTTTTCCCTGACTTTGCACGTGAGTCTGTTAAGCTCCCTTTTAAGGGCGGGGTCTCTGTTAGCCTGCCATGTCTTACGTATTCTATTCCTTTGCCTGACTAATTGTTTGACATGGTGGGAAAGTGTGAGCATTTTTGGAGACTCACGATGTGTTGTAGCAGAGGCAATTGCTCTCTTGATTTCTGTTGTGAGTGTGTGCGTGGCAGAGTCAATATCCGCCGTGCTCATTATGTTAGGTACTGCTAAGTGCGGCTCGAAGAGTGCTCTTTTGAATACTTCCCAGTTGACCCTCTCTTGTCCCAAAGAGGCTGGAAGAGGCGTGTTCAGGTCGAATGTCACCAGTACCGGTAGATGATCCGAGTCAAATTCATCCAGGGTACTAATAGTGTGAGCGTAATCTATGTTCCGCGTTAGGACAAAGTCTATGAATGAGCCGTTGGCGCCTGAGAAGCAGGTTGGTGTCGACGGTACAATAATGTTAGTGTTTGTAGTGTTCAGCAGTCTGTGTATCTGTGTACCGCGTGAATTGGCTCTCCTACAGCCCCACGCTCGATGGTGTGCGTTGAAGTCGCCTGCGAGTATCGTGTTTGGATATTGCGCGAAAAGCAGTTCCAGTTGCGCAGCTACATCTACCCTACTCATATTTTTGACATATGTTGAGGTTAGGATAAACGGGCTAGTATTATTAATTTTAATTTTTATACTAGTATTTTCTATACTTTGAAGATTTATGCTTTTTAGTTCCTCGTGAGGAATATTTCTTTTAATGTATATTGCTGTTCCTCCATGGGGCGTTCTAGCATTAGTATTTGAGCTAAGATTATGATAACCAGAGTAGTTGGCTATGTTTAGTTTTTTACTTTCTCTAACTTTAGTTTCCTGAATTAATAAGGCGTCTACTTCATTTTCGTTCACATAGTTCCTAAGTTCATTTATTCTTGGAGATATGCCGTTCGCATTCCAAAATATTATTTTAAAGGATTCTTTTTGGGACCTAGCCATGACGGGTTTGATTCTCACTGTTACTTTTAAAATCCGCGATTATTTTAAGGGCCTCAAAGACCATTACCATTGGATCGCTCTTTTTTTGCACTAGTTCTGCGAACTGCATCAACAGACGTTTTATGTCGTCTAGATTAAACATGCTGATAAATCCTCTGATGAGGTTGAGGATATCCTCCATCTTTTCAGCATCAGATATATCAGCATGTTCAGTCTCGGCTTCCATTTCCTCAGCCTCAACCGCGGTTTGCACTTTTTTGTGAGTGTCCTTTTGGAACTCGATAGTTTTTTGTTTTTTTCCATCCGTTTTAGCTAACAGCTGGGTTTGCGCGAGCTCTTCTTCCTCCCTGACTCGTTTAGTATCTTTCCATTCCTTAACTTTCCCATCCAGTCTATCCTTTGCCTCCTTTGCCTGTCTGGCTTTTTCTAACTCCGATCTCTTTTTAATTGCAGCTGTAGCTGCTCTAACTTCCTCCAGAGTCAATTCTCTGGAGGTCGAAGGTTTGGGGGCCTGCTCTTGCACCGATCTGGTAGGTGCTGTAGGTTGGTGCCTGTTTAACTGTGGCACTATGTGCGAGGAGCCCTGAGGGGGTGCCTGGGGGTTTGGTCCGAGGGCCTTTTGCCTCCAAGGGGGTATCTGATTTTTTGGGGGAGGGGGGCATACCCCGGTGCCTTTCCCTTGTTCCAGGGGTTCTTCGGGCATTGCCTGAAGTTCGCCGGGTGGTCTCCATTGCAGTTTGCACACGTCGCCTTCTCTGTCCTAGGTCTCTGGCAGTCTCGTGTGAAGTGTCCTTCACCACACTTCAGGCACTTTGGCGGCATACTGCAGTTCTCAGATGAGTGGTTGAATTGCTGGCACCGGTAGCAAATTTTAAAGCCCCTAGCTCTGAAGGCCTCTACCTTCACAGCCAAGTACCCTAATCTTGTGAGTCTGTAGACCCTCTGCCAGTCATCGGTAGGCCTAAGGCTGACTAAAAAGATCGGCAGGGGTAATCTGGTTTTGGTGTTTCTCAGTTGAGAAACCCGGACTACATCTAATCCATTGGATGTTAGAGTCAATTTTATCTCCTCAATGTCATAGCTGGTTGGTAGCCCCTTCAAAACTACCTTTTTCGGCCTTTCAGTTTTGAGGTTTAAACTATGGAAGGGGATTTTCTCGCTAGACAAATGGCGCTGAACAATCCTATAGGAGTCAGCGTCATTGGGTATCAGTTTGAGCATATCTCCTGTCAATTTTCCAGATACTTTATTTTCTGTAATTTCATTTAGCTTTTTAAGGAGAGCCTGGTAGTTGTCTCTAAACTTTATGAAGAAACACTCTGCTTTTGGTTCTTTTTTTTCTACATTCATAACATTACTATTTTCAACCGCTTTAGGTTTAGGTGCACTTTTAAACTGCACAGGTTGTGCAGCAATTTCAGCATAAGTCCTAGTTCTAACATTTTCATTTTCAGTTACAACACTATCCCTAACCTTTTCATTTACAACACTATCACTAGATTTTAAGTTTTCATCCTGGTTTTTAGTAGGCGTTCCCTTAGTGGGAGACTCCTCTATCCTAGGCCTTTTACATGGATTTACAACCGTTTCAGTTTTGTCAGAAAGTTTAATTTCATCAATTAATCCTATTTCTAGCAGTTTAGCTTTAACTACAACATTACTAACACATACATTACTATCCTCAAGTGATTTAAAGATTACGTACATTTCACTATCCATAAATTTAGTCATGTGACGGTAAGACAGAAAAGAATACACAAAATTGAACGAACCTATAATCCGGGAGACTTGGTCCTGTTCCAGTTCGATGAGTCCATTCTTGAGCATATCCCTGATATGCAGAGTCAGCGTGTAGATAACCAGTCCTAAGAAGTTGACGACTTGCATCACATCAGTTGGCCACGTGAAACACGATCCATCCTGCGGCAGAGAGTCGCTGTATAAGTTCATGGCATCCTTGAGAGGCCGAGCACAATCTCCATCAAGCTCACTTGCAGTAATCCTCGTAAGCTCCAGATGATCCTTGTCCAAATCCATAACGTCAGTTGAGAGCAATCCAAAAAGTCACTACCACGTGTAAGGCACACGTGGTAAATCCAAAGTTGAGATAGCACGAAAAGCACAAAATGGCGGAAATCCGCACACAATAAAGATGATAATTACTTAGCCCGACGTGTTCTATCGTAACTTGATATAACACGCCCAAGCGTAAGCAAGAAAGTCACCACAAGGTAAAAGCAGCAGCTTCGCAAAATCACAACCTCACACTTCGAAGTCTGAGCTCCGAATCTTGTGTGGTCCCCATGTGTTCTAGACAAATAAATTTGTCAGAAGTAAAAGATTAATTTTAGTGGCACTTTTATAATACTAAATGGTATGGTAGCTCTGTAAATGTATACTTATAAAATCTCAAAGTTTATACAGGTTTTTTATTCATTATTAAAATGTTGATGCATTAATATTAAACATCAACAACCTTAAATAATATAATTAATGTTTTTTTTTTCGAAATTAAGGGCAATTTCACTGATGATTTTATTAATTGAATTGAAAACAAGTAAAAACAAACAAAAAACAACTTTTCAAATACACCCTTTTATTAGTTGTATGTAACTTAAATATATGAAGGACAACACCATACAAAATGTTTGCTCCGGTTCCCGAGTTTTTCCTTAGAATAACATTAAGTTATTCTTCAGTGCATTACTCTTAACAGTTCCTGTACGGGCTCGGATGGTAAGGTTCAAAATCCAATGAATTAAAATATACCATGAAAGATAATCATGCCAAATATGATATGATCTTTCTAGATACAACGGATCTCGAGTTATTCCCACATAATGAGTATATATCTATGGCGGGCCCAGGATGGGCTAGCCCGATAAGACTCAAAATACAAGTAATCAATATATACCGTAAAAGACAACGAAATACTAAATTTGGACTTTCTAACTAGGAAATTAAAATATATCACAAAAGACAACGACATGCCAAATTTCATGCTAGTGTGATTAATGGAACTTGATTAGTTAAAACCTAAACAATATGCATTTTGAAATACATCAGACGTATTTAGCACTGTTTTACTCCAGTACAAAAAAATTATTTTATAGCGCCAAGCGCGGCAACAAGTCGCCAAATCTGCGAGTGTTCGACCCTAAGTCACGTGATACATGCAGTGGTCACGTTTTCAATCTCTTCCGAATAGCAATGCGCAGTCTACTTATATCTCTGGTCGAAGGATACGGCGCTATTTAAGCTAGTGGTTGTATCAGTTGAATATTGGTATACGTGGATCAGGTCGGATCTGTCTGTCTGACGACTGATCTAGTATTCGGTTCTGGATTACCAGCATGTTCGATGTTGATATTTAATGATGTTACTATGAGCCATTTATATTAGCAGCTGTTTTACATGCATGCTGGTAAATGGCGATGTACGTGGCCGATGTTGTTAGGCCTAACTGTTAAGTCTTATGTTAATTTTCAAGACTGAGTTTATGTGATTCATCTTTTGCTGATTCCATTTCTAAGTTATGGAAATGGATATGTTTTTCTGTTATTCTAATATTTTAAGTTAGTGAAAATGAAGTGAGCTCAGCCGGTTGCGTGGGAAATGCAGGAAGCTCTTTAATAGAGCCAAGAAGAATGGTGATTGGCAGACTTATAAATCTGCCCTCACCACCTATAATAAAGCAGTTAGGGATGCCAAGAAAAATTATTGGAGAACATACTGCGAAGGTATTAATGATACTCCTGCCGTTGCAAAACTTGTTAAGTTGATGGCTAGAGACAGAAATTGTAAACTTAACACTGTTAAGAAGCCCAATGGTGACTTTACTGTCACTGGTGAGGAGACCCTTAGTGAGCTCTTCAGAGTTCACTTTCCGGTTTCTCATCCTGTTGTTCAGAATGACAGTGGTATTGCTTGCTCCACCTTGTCTGACGACAATAGCTGGGGTATTGCTAGGAGCATTGTTACTCTTGATAGGGTTAAATGGGCAATTAATTCCCATAAACCCTATAAAACTCCGGGAACTGATGGCATCATTCCTATTCTTCTCCAGGAGGGAATAGAGATGCTTGCTCCTATTCTCTGCAACATCTACAGAGCTTGTATTGCCCTTGGTCATATACCAAATGCGTGGAGGCATACTAGGGTAATCTTCATTCCAAAAATTGGAAAGGACAATTACTATGAGGCCAAATCTTTTAGGCCTATCAGCCTTAGTGCTTTTCTGCTTAAGACTATTGAAAAACTTATCGATAGGTATTTAAGGGAAGTGATTCTGGCCTCTAAGCCCTTGTCTAGTTCTCAACATGCCTATCAACCGGGCAAATCTACGGACACTGCTCTTTACAGTCTCTCCTTTATTTTAGAGAGAAATCTCAATGCCAAGGAAATTGCTCTTGCTACCTTTCTTGACATTGAAGGTGCCTTCGATAAAGTACCCATTGACACCATTCTTGTTGCTCTCAACAGAAGAGGTGTTGATACCACGATATCTTATTGGATTAAGAACCTGCTATCTAACAGGTATATCTGTGCATCTTTACTTGGAGAAAGTATGACTGTGTATGCACTTTCGGGCTGTCCACAAGGGGGTGTGCTCTCACCAATTCTCTGGTGTCTTGTTGTAGATTCTCTTCTGGAAAGCATTGATATCTCTGGTGTTTCTTGCATTGGATATGCTGATGATGTTGTCATCGTTGCCAGGGGCAAATTTGGCAACACTGTCTCTGACATGATGTCTACTGCTCTTAGGAGGGTTGAAACATGGTGTAGAAATGCAGGTCTTACGGTTAATCCGCAGAAGACTGCTTTAGTTGCGTTTACAAGGAAACGCATACTTAATCTTGGGAATATTTGCTTATTTGGACAGAAGCTAATTTGCTCCAAGGAGGTTAAATTCTTGGGAATTTACTTTGACAAGGAACTTAATTGGAAGAGACACTTGGACTACTGCACAACTAAAGCCAGAAGAATCTTCTGGTCTTGTAGGAATGCTATTGGGAAAACCTGGGGCCTTAATCCCAGAGCTATTCATTGGATTTACTCGATGATAGTCTGTCCTATCATTTCCTATGGATCCATTGTTTGGTGGTCCAGAATTAGAAGTGAAACTGCTAAACTTGATTTAGTTAAGCTTCAAAGGATGGTGTGCATTGCAATCTCCGGATGCATGAAAACCACTCCTACTGCAACTCTTGAACTCTTACTTGGCTTGCATCCGCTCTATATGTGTATTGAGGCAGAAGCACTTATCTGCATGAACAGACTCAAATATCTGAAACACTGGAAAGATTACTCAAGGTATTTATCTTGGGGTGAACTTAACAGTAATGTTGCTAGGCATCCTTATTTTTGTATGCCACCTGATGGCATACACGTCAAATTTACGTTTGATAAGCCTTATGAAATTCTTGTCCCCTCGCGGGATGATTGGAAGAGGACTCCAACCTACAATAAACATAATTGTTGTGTATGGTATACTGATGGCTCGAAGATTGGCACTAGTACTGGTGCGGGAGTCTGCTGCCCTGATGATGGCACTAAGCTATCTTATCCACTTGGCAATTTTGCTACTGTCTTTCAGGCTGAAGTATTTGCCATTCTTATGTGTTGTAGAATTTGCTATGACAGAAAGTACGAGAATAGCCATATTTTCATTTGTTCTGACAGTCAGGCTGCTCTTATGGCTCTGGGGAAATTCACTGTGACGTCTTCCCTTGTCTGGGAATGCTATAAAGCTCTCTGTAAAATTGCTAGTAATAATAGTGTCATTCTGTGCTGGGTGCCTGGTCATTCGGGCATTCCTGGCAATGAATTGGCAGATGAACTTGCTAGGAAAGGCTCTAATACTCCTTTTGTGGGCCCTGAGCCAGCCTTGGGTATTCCCAATGATCTTATCAGAAGAATTGTCTTTGACATCTTCAGGAAGCTTCAATGCAAGAACTGGCGTGACACTAAAGGGCAAAGGCAAGCGAAAATTCTCAATTGTAATTGCCCTAGTGCACGTCAAAAGGAACTCTTTAGACTCAGTAGAACTGGCATCAGGAGAGCTGTTGGGCTCCTTACTGGGCACTGCACTCTCAAGAGACATCTTAATATTATGGGTGTCTCCAAAGATTCGCTTTGCAGAGGCTGCAATTACAGCGAAGAAACTGCAGCTCACATTCTGTGTGAATGTGAGGCCTACTCTGCTCACAGATTCGAACACATTGGTCGTCATGTGATTGAACCCTGGGAGCTGAACGACATTCCTGTCAAGTGCCTGCTTATGTTTGCATCGGCTACTGGTCTCTTCTCTTAGGGACCTTCACTTTTTGGGGTAGTACAATAGACCTCTGGTCGATGTGCTAGGCTCTTCTGGAGCCACCCACCTTCATATCATTCATTCATTCATAGTGAAAATAAATTGAGTTTTCTCACGTCAAGCCTACTTCATTTACATCCACTGTTACGCCCTGTTAACTGGTTTTCGAATTTTACCAATGAATGAAAGAAAAAAATTCCAACAAACGGGGTTATGGGCCCCTAGCAGCCCTTGTATAGCAATGAACTAGTACAGCAGATCGAGTATCAACGAAGTGGTTTGAAAATATCAAGAAATAACGAACGAGCCCAGAGACTGGGGCCGCAGCAGCAGTGAACTAAAAAAAAATGGCGACACCGAACATGGAGACGCTAAGCAAGGATAATTTCTCCACTTGGAGTACCGACATAAAGTTTATGTTGATGAGTGAGGGATAGTATGGATTTGTCACCGGTATGGAGGAGAAACCTGATGCGGAAACGACCAGGAAAGAAAAGGTGGAATACCAGAGACGTAAAGAGAGAGCACTTTCAACACTCTATTACAGTCTAGAGATGGAGTATCGTCATTTAATTTCATCAGGGGAGAAACCTATAACAGCATGGAACATATTGAAAGAACAATTCGAACCTAAATCCAGGGCTGGACTCATGAGACTCTTTGATAATTTCTTCAATGACATGCCAGTGCCGGGAGAACCGATTGGACTGTTCATTGCAAGAATTAAAAGATGGGCATCCAAGCTGAAAGATGCAGGCCACCTAATGGCCGAGGTTCTGGTAGCATTTCAAACAATTCGACATCTCGATGAGGACTACCGAGGAATAGTTCAAAACCTCTACAGATTGCTAGAAGATGACTTTACGCTAAAACATATCGAAACGCCAAGGAGGACTGGAGAGCTCAGCAAAAGCATGACAAGCAACAAAACGGAAGTAAGACTTTAGCATTTAATGTATATACATCTAAAAGTACAAAATTGTGTAAATCTAAATGTATTACTTCTAATAATGTAAATTCCAGTAAACAAGTAGGCCCTTGCCATAAATGCAAGGCATATCGCCATTTAAAAGCAAATTGTAAATCTTATCATGCTAAGTTAAGTGAAATCCAACATGGTATAGAAAATCGTAATGTTGAATCGACCGACACATTCGGTTGGGTTGTTGACACGGCAGCAACTAAGCATTTTTGTAATAATCTTGAATTATTTGAAAAATTTAAAGAATTAAAAGGAACAACAATGCCCTTAGCTGCCGGTGACCAAGAAAGCCCAATCGAAGGTGTCAGATCGATCAGCATGCATGTGAAAATGAAAAATACTAAGTAAATTGTTTCCTTACTTTTTACAAGCCTGACGACAGTAAATGGTTTTATTCCAAAAGACATAACGGCTTGTACAGAGGCTGTTCACACATTTTTTAGACGATGTATATTGTATTCACAAAACTAAATTACATAAAATTCTTGTGTTTTAAATGTTCTATTTGACATCCCTTATTCTGAACTATCTTTCGACACCGCAATTTCCAGGATAATAATGCCTTTTGAAGTGTCAGAAGAGGTATTCTATCCCATTCCTCCTGAACAGCTTTCCAGAGTCCTGTAAGAGTTTTGGGACGACGTTTGGATAATGCAGATTTTAAAAGTCCGAAAGCACAAAAATCCATAGGTGATACATCGGGAGATTTAGTAGGGATATCAGTGAAGGGTATGGCCTTGATACCAGTTTTTTGTTCCATTTCTTTTAGGAAATTTACAGTAGATTTTGATGTGTGACTGCTAGCTTTGTCCTGATGGAGTCTCACAGATTGATGGCACTGTGGGTAAAGCGATGGTATTTCATTCAGAAAAATTGGCGATAAAATATGTTCCTGATAGTATTTGGAGTTAATCTTGACATTTTTTCCCACTCTCTTTATTTTTAACTTGCCATTATAAGAAAAACCAGCAACAATCATGAATCCCTTAGAAAAACTTTCTTTCGATTCTTTGAACCATGTACTTAAATTTTTTTCTCCCCTTTTATGATAATAAATGGCTCTTTTTTTGTTGCAATCATTTAAATACACCCATGATTCATCTATTGTGACAATTGTTTTCCATTTTTCTTTGGATAAGTGTTTCTCATATAGAATTCTGCAGCGTGTCCTGCGTTCAGCGATATGATTTGGAAGAAGACGATGCACATTGCGTTTTTTCGCTTTCTTAAGATTTAAATCAACGTTTATCATTTTGTTTACAGAGGACACCGAGCATTTTAATGATTTTGCAACTGTCCTTTGACTAGGGGGATTTTCTATTAACATTAAACAACGTACCTTTGCAATAGTCGAAGATGTCCGTTTTTTCCTTGGATACTTGTTTGGAATTTTTGTCCCACTTGAGGCTCCAATTTGACGTTTTTTTCCTTTCCTGTTGACGATATTACCTATCGACGCGTTAGATATCACAAAACCATGACTCTCACATCGTTTTTGGATAACAGAGTATGCATATTTCTTTTCGGAAAGAGCATAAATGTAGCCTTCGAACCACTGTTTTATTAAAAACGCCATTTTTGAATAAAAACAAAACTTTCAAGCCGCAGACGATAATTTTGACTTTTAAAAACATAGTACAATTGGAATTATTTCTTTTGCAGCAAACGATTTTGTATTACCGCTTACCAAAATCGTCTAAAAAATGTGCGAACAGCCTCTGTATTTCCTTCGACCTCAATGTGAGACGAAAGCCAAAAATTTTAATATTGAGAAATCTACAGGAAATGTAAATATTAAGGCTAAAACTAAAAATGAAAAATCTAAAAAGTCTAGTGATTTTAAAAGTAAAAGTATAAATAAGTCATATGATTGCAAAACTGAAAATGATGATCGTTTTTTTAAAAATCCAAGTAAGAAAAGCAAATTTAAAACTTGTAAAATTGATAAATGTAATAAAAATTGTGATAATGTTCAAAGTAGGAATATTAATAGAAATGCCAGTAAAGTTTTTAAACGTAAAGTTGTAAACTCTAATGTTAGTATTTTTAAACCTAACAAGCCTTGTGAATTTGATATTTTTAAAAGTTCTAGTAATGTAAAATCACCCATTGAAGTCAGGGGAAATATAAGGCTATGGCATAAAAGATTTTGTCACATCAACTTTGAATATTTACATCACACATGTAAAGTGTCACCTGTTACAGGATTGCCAAAAATCAGTGTTGGGAAAATAGACTGTAAATGTTGTAAATTGGCAAAAACAAAGAGAATTTCGTTCAAACTCATAGGCAGAATAAGATCTGAAAAACCATTGGAACTAATCCATATGGACGTATGCGGGCCAATGCCAAAACCATCGCGTGGAGGTACTATTTATTTCCTTAGCATAACCGATGATTTTTCATGTAAAGTTACTGTGTATCCTATGAAACAAAAATCTGAAGTTTTTGATAGGTTTAAACAATTTCAACATGGAGCAGAGAGATTTTTAAATACCAAAATTTTAAGTGTCAGAAATGACAACGGTATGGAATTTTGCAACACTGAGTTTGAAAAGTTTTTAGAAACACAAGGAATTAAAGCTGAAAGAACAAACACATACACACCCGAACAAAACGGGGTTTCCGAAATATTTAACTTAACTGCTTTGGATTGTGTTAGGGTAATGTTAAATGATAGCAACTTAAAAGACCATTTTTGGGCAGAAGCTTTACTCTGTTTTGTATACGTTAAAAATCAAATTTGCCACAAGTTCAAAAGTCTAACTCCGAATGAGTTGTACAGCGGCAAAAAGCCATGAGTTGCTCACCTCAGAGCGTTTGGATGTCAATATTTTTGTAGGCAAGCCTAAACAACTTAGGGGGAAACTTGATATGAGGGCACAAGAGGGCATTATGGTGGGATATGCATTGAAAACTCGAGGATATAGGATATGGCTCTTGAATGAGGGGAAAATAGTAGACACTAAAAATGTTAAATTTGATAAGTGCAACGCAGAGAAAGGTGGTCAGGGACCCAATGTAAATCAGAAACGTAAAGAAAATTTTACTTTTTCATCTTACAAACCCACCTATCCAGATTCGCCTGATGATGAGTATGTGGAGAGGTATAAGGACTATTCATCAGAGGAAGATCAAGACATTACAGAAAGTAATGAGGAAATGGGATCCTCTGGTGATAATCATCCAATTCCCCCATCCAGATACTACTTAGATCAGAAAAGTCAGTCCGAGGATGACAGGAACGAGAAAGGATGTTTATTACTATTACAAAGAAAAGGGACCTAGGTTGAGAACACTAAAAGAAATAGAAAATTTTTATGAGAAAAATAAAATAAAATAAAATTTGATAAAAAAAATTTCAATTTTAAGGGGGTTCAAGGGAGATCATGGCATCGGCCTGAAGCCAACACTGTCGAAATCCATATTCCTAGGAACGACAAGGAAGTGGCTAATTCACCCAAATCCAAGAAATGGAATACATCCATGGCAGACAAATTAGGTGTCATGAAGGAAAGAGGTGTCTGGGACTTAATCTTATATGCTTACTGGGACATAATCTTATTTGCCAAAAATCAAATGGATCTAAATTCTGTAACTTCATTACTAAAAATTAAATTTGACATTAAAATGTTAGGAAAAACAAAAATGTTATTAGGCATTGAATTTGAAGAAAAACATGATAAACATTTCATCCATCAAAATCAATACGTCGCAAAAATTGGTGACAAATTCTCAAAGTTTAAATATCCTATTTCAAGTTTACCCATAGCTAAAGGTGTTGTTTTAAGCAAAACAGATTGCCCAGCAAATCATGCAGAAATCGAACAAATGAAGATTATCCCTTACAGAAACTTATTAGGTTGTTTGTTATTTCTTGCTAGCAGAACTAGACCCGATATTAGCTATGCTGTAAACATCTTATCCCAATTTCAGGAAAACCCAGGCATTAAACACTGGGATGTTTTACTTAAACTTCTAGGGTATGTAGATAAAACAAGGAATTTTAAACTAAACTTATCAAACATTCAATCTGTAGATTTAAATTGTTTTACTGATTCTGACTTTGCAGCTAATCGGGATGATAGAGTATCAATGGGAAGCATGATATTTTTTGTAGATAGGGTGCCTATTTCATGGAGGACATTTAAACACAAATGTGTGAGTTTATCTACAATGGAAGCTGAATATATCTCATTAACTGAATCGGCAAAGGAAATGGTATGGGTACAGAATATATTACTTGAATGTAATAAACTTAGCGTTCAATTAGGAAATAGTGTAATATTCTGTGATAACCAAGTGGCCATAAACTTTTCCAATTCACCCATCGAGAATCATAGAACAAAACATATTGATGTTAAATATCATTCCTTAAGAAATCTAGTTGAAAAGAAGCTCTTTCAGATTAAATTTGTAAACAGCAAAAATAACAAAGCTGACGGTTTTACGAAACCTATCACCAAAGAAGCAATCTTTACATTATGTGATATTTTTAAAACTTCTTAAGATGTTTAAATTCTAATGTGAAATCTAATGTAAACAAGTTAAATTCATTCTAAATTGTATAGTTGTATTTCTCAAAAATTAACTTCAACACTTTTTCAAAACCCGCATTGTGTAGTTTAGTTACCAATGTGTTTATTCTGCATGGCAAAGATTTTTAAAGTTTTTGATACATACTAAAATAATTTATACATTTTTTCAATCTCTCATGTAGTAGCTTAGATACTAGTGAGTTTAAACTGTGTGATGAAGGGGTAAAGGTCTAAGATTCTCGATATAATATACAAACTTTTTGCATTCCCTCAACGTGTAGTTTAGATACTGTTGAGTTCATACTGCATGGCGAAGTATTTAAGAGTTTCTGAATTTGAATTTGTATCTCCTGTTTTTTACACAGAGATATTTTAAATTTGTATTTTTTATGTGAATTGCAATGTTGATTTTTCATGATGTATTTTATAATTTTTAAACTTTGTCTTGAAAATATAATTATACACTAAAATTTATGCATGATTTTTTTAACTCTATAAAGTAGTATATATTCAACTGAAATTTAAATTTGATCATAACTTGTATTTTTGTTATTTGACAACTCAATCTGCAGGAGGGGGCCGATGGTTAGAAAAACTTCAATTGTAAACAAGCACGTACGTGAATCTGTCGATGTATCGTCAAAATCCAAAAGTTACTTCGTTTTGTTTGGCTAATCGCTTTCGGATTGCTTGTTAAGAAATTTTACCCCCATGGTCTATGATCATGCAAATTGAGACGTCAACTTCCGGTTTATGCTAATTTCTATATCAACCTATTAGGGATTAGCATACTCCGGAAGAAAACATTAACTTCTACTTCAATGATACGGCACTATTTAAGCTAGTGGTTGTATCAGTTGAATATTGGTATTCGTGGATCAGGTCGGATCTGTCTGTCTGATGACTGATCTAGTATTCGGTTCTGGATTACCAGCATGTTCGATGTTGATATTTAATGATGTTACTATGAGCCATTTATGTTAGCAGTTGTTCTACATGCATGCCGGTAAATGGCGATGTACGTGGCCGATGTTGTTAGGCCTAACTGTTAAGTCTTATGTTAATTTTCAAGACTGAGTTTATGTGATTCAACTTTTGCTGATTCCATTTCTAAGTTATGGAAATGGATATGTTTTTCTGTTATTCTAATGTTTTAAGTTCGTGAAAATAAATTGAGTTTTTTCATGTCAAGCCTACTTCATTTACATCCAACTGTTACACTTTGTTGACAACTGGTTTTCGAATTTTGCCAATGAATGAAAAAAAGAAAAACTCCAATAAACCCACGCCCTCCACGACAATCTCCATAACTTTATTTTTATTCACCCAATTTAGACCGGAACCCAGTGGGGGAGGCATCCATAGGGATCGTACCCTCCTTCCCCTACCACCAACCTCTCGGAAGGACTTTCAGACCCACATGTTTAACGTGATCATACTCTGCGTGAACACTGCGGCAGTTTTGGCAGTGGTGGGAATCGAACCTGGGCCTAATGAGTGCAATTCCTACACGCTAACTCTTCCTGAGCGCTAATTTAAATTTTATCACCATAAGCTAAGCTCTTAATTCCATCATGCTCATTCCATTGTTCCATCATTCCATCGTTCCATCATTTCATCATTTAAAATATTCATTTAAAATTTCCATAAATTAAAATATCCATTTAAAATATTCATAAATTAAAATATCCATTTAAAATATTCATAAATTAAAATATCCATTTAAAATATCCATTTAAAAAATCCATATCCCGATGTATACAATACATCACCCCAATTCAATCCACCATAATTCAATCATTTAAATTTTATAATGACCATATGCTAAGCTCTTAATTCTCGATACTTTTTTGTTTGAAAGTGACTTTTGTTTAACCTCTCCTCCTCCATCGATGCACGGTCGCCATGGAAACGGTTGCACGCGCAGAGTTAGTGTGAAGTGGGAACTCTTCGGCCTGAAATCGTCGAGAACATTAGTTCATTAAAATCGAGATCCTGTGGCTATTTATAATTATTTCTTGACCAGATTGGGCTTGTAAGAATGCCTGATCTTTGAACTTTCTAAAAATGTAAATTATTAGTCGAAAATCTCGATACTTTTTCAGATGCGAGAATTTAAAAACGAAAGTTTTTTTTTTTTTAGCTGAAAGTGACTTGTTTTAAAGTCTTTAAAAAATATTAAAATTTGTCCCTGAGATTTGAAATTGATATATTTTTACTCGCAATTGTCTGCTCTTTCTGATCGTGAGATTTGTTTTTTTCTGACATCTGGATGGTGGAAAAAAAAGGGCAAAAACGGTCGAAATCACATAAAACATTAAATAACAAAAAAATAATTAAAATTTTAAAAATCAGTTTTGACGTGCGTGCCCCCTTCCCCCTCCCGAGTCTGCGATTGCCAAATTTTGTAGCTCTCCGACACACGCTCACTGAACCTATAACTTTGTTCTGGTATAACTGTTGGAAACTTAGTTCTGTTTTCATCACGATTCTCATTTCACCTGAACGTGTTTTCGTTTTTAGAATGATTTTTCCGTTTTTGTGAATGAATCGCGAGGTAAACAGAATGGGCTTATCATGCAAATCACCCCCCGGGGACCAGTGAAATATATACCAGTGTGTCATTTTGTCTTTGAAGAGTTATTGAACAAATTTAAAAATTTTTTTTCTTCTGATTCTATCCGATCAGTTGTCCCATTACCGGAAGGTATCGCAACTCTTAAGTCTGGTCCGAGTCGGTGCCTTGGCGAGGACGGGGGGCTCTCCTCCATTGGGAGGAGCGAAAACCGACTCTATTGTGATTGAAAAACCATCAGTGCTCACTTCCCGGAACAAACCGGTAATCACGAACTTGGTGATTTATATTTTTTTTATTTTTTTATTTTGTATATAAACTTTTGCTTAGAATTTCATCATGTCAGATGGTGAACAGGAAGGAGAAGGACCCATAGGGGGTAGAGTAGAGGAAATAAATGAGGACACGGAAATTAGTGAATTTGTGAAAAGAGCCCTTGCTTATAATAACGAATTGCAAGGACTTATTGCTGGAGCTAAAAAACCAGAAGCATATCAACTAAAAATGCATAATACAGTAGATGGTCTTCTAAAAATTATAATAACACAGCAAAACATTATTGCGCATGCAATAGGAAGCAAATCGTTCAAAGAGGAAAGGGGACGAGATAAAAAGACCTATGCACAAGCCATATATACTAAGAAGAGAGACTTCAGATCAAGATCGAAAAGTAAGCAACGATCTAGTCATGTGGTAGCTATATACCCTAAACAAGAAAATACCTCAGATCAAACAAAAGTAGAAGTACAAAATAAGGTGGATCCCAAAAAATTAAATGTGGCAATTAGAAATGTCAAGAAAATCAGGAAAGGTGGTATATTAGTGGAAACTGAGACGGCGGAGGATATAGACAAATTGATAGCGGAATTCAAAGAAAGGGATGATTTAAAACAAAGTTATGAAGTTAATAAACCGAGAAAGAAGCTGCCACAAATTGTTTTGTATAATGTTGAAGAAACATATTCAAACGAGGAATTGAAGCAAAAATTAGTAGAACAAAACGAGGAATTTATAGAGAATGGTACTCTGGAAATGAGAAGAAAATACAAAACTAAAAGAGGAGAAAATTGGATTATAGCTGTGGATCCTGGTTCATTTCAAGCATTAATGAATAAAAGAAAAATAAACTTGGGATGGTCGAGAATTGACCATAAAGAATACCTAAGACCTAATATTTGCTACAAATGTGGCCTATATGGCCACATTGGCAAATATTGTAAAAAAGAGAAACAAATCTGTTTCAATTGTGGAAACGATAATCATAACACTTCAGAATGTTTAGAAGAAAAAAGTTGCAATAACTGTAGAGCGCACAATGTTAAATTTGGCTCGGCTTTTGACATTAAACATAGCATGATTGACAGGGACTGTCAGATATACCAGAAAGAAATGGCGTATATGGCCACCAAAATTGATTATGGTTATCCGTGACAGTTTCAGCTCTATTCATTGTATAGAAATTAATCTTAATCATGCTAGGTCGGCCAATTATCAACTGGCACAAGAAATCTGTAACTCTAAAATTGATATAGCTCTGATTAATGAACCTTATCATTATAACAATAAAATTATTGGATTTCAGAACAACTGGAGGATCGTTCAGGGAGACAATAATCCTAGAGCAGCCATTATCATAATGGATCCTCATTTCAATTTGGTTGAACTCTATAAAGATAGAGACATAGTGTGTATCAATATCGATTTTATCAATGAAAGTGTTATATTTTGTGTCATTTATTGCCCTCCATCTGAGGACATAGAGATTAAATTAAATACTCTTGACGTTCTTATTGCAAAATATAGTGAAAGCCAGTGGATTTGCGCAGGAGACTTTAATGCTAAATCAGATGTCTGGAGTCCAAGACCTACTGATGGTAGAGGACATACTCTACTTGAGTTTTTAAATAAACATGAAATGGGAGTGGTTAATGACCCGATGAGTAAGCCCACATATGATAGTATATTGGGTACCAGCTGGATTGATCTCTGTATTGTTAAAAATATGCTGGAATCTAGAATAACAGAATGGGAAATCGTGGACAATGAATCTCTGAGCGATCACCGTTATATGAAATTTACTCTGAGTGATACACATAAAATTAAAAATCCCTATAGTAGGTGGAAACTCTCAGGACTATACTGGATGGACGCTAAAGTCGAAATTTTCGAATTGGTATCGAAATTCGAAGCCAAATGGAGCGACAATATGAATATTAACACCTATATCGAGGAACTGGAAGAACAACTGGTTGATATATGTCGTAAATACAATAGAAAGCGCCAGGCAGGTGGAGTCACAAGAAAGGATAACGCAATATGGTGGAACTGGAAGCTCCAAAGCTTTAGAAGTAGAGTTCGAGCCCTAAGAAGGCTATACCAAGCAACAAGAGACCAAGACATGAGAGTAGTTAGAAAGGTGGAATTCAGGAAGCAGAGAGCAATCTACATGAAAATGATAGCAAAAGAGAAAGCGAATAGCTTCAAAACTCACTTAGATGAAATTGTTATTAATAACTCTTTTGGTAATCATTATCAAATTGCTAAAAACAGGAATAAACTTGGCAAAATCCACAGCTTGGTGGAAAAGGAAAATGGAGAAATGACTAATAGTTATTCTGAATCAATCATTGAAATATTGAATTATCATTTTCCAAAAACATCGGAACCGGAATATCAAGGCCCAGGATTGGGAAGTATAGAATGCCCGTTTACCACACAAGAAGTAAAAGCGGTCCTAAATGAAATGAAGGACAACAAGGCGCCAGGTCTTAATGGACTTACAGCAAGTATTATTAAAGAGCTTTATATAGCTAACCCAGATTGGTTCACAAAAATACTTAATCATTGTTTCGCAAAGGGAATCTTCCCAGAAACATGGAAAATCGCAAGAATTATTTTGATTCCTAAGGAGGGGAAGGACCTGTCTAAACGGGAATCATATAGACCGATTTGTCTGCTATCAATCTGGGGCAAAGTACTGGATAAGCTTATTACCAAAAGATTGGTATACTATTTAGAATCTAATCAATTAATTATGAAGAGCCAATTTGGCTTCAGGAGAGGAATCAGCACAGTTGATGCTATAAAATCAATAATGGACTTTGTCGATAAACAAAAATCAGAGAACAAGGTTAGTTGCGCTATCGCACTAGATATACATAATGCCTTCAACAGTGTAGCATGGAATAAATTAATTAAGCTAATGAGCGAGTACGGAATACCTGATCAACTAATCAGGATTTTTAGAAATTTTCTCAATAACAGGAAAATATATGTCGAAAGCAACGAAATGTTTAAGGAATATAATTGGGGCATTCCTCAGGGATCAAGTTGTGGTCCGATTCTTTGGCTCTTAGTGGCCAATGAAGCACTAAAAATTGGACACAATGAAAATGATGTACAGATCCAAGCTTTTGCAGATGACTTTGTGATTCTCATGGGTTCCACAGCGGTAACCCATTTTGAGAGAAAAGGAACAAGCATCTTGAAGGAATTGGAGAATTGGGCTGCCAATTATGAGCTCAAATTTAGTGTAGATAAGTCCTGTTATATTGTGTTTCCCGCCAAAAAGAAAATCACTTTCTGTCCTGCAATAAAACTTTACGAGAAAAGAATTAAATGTGTCAAAGTAATCAAATACCTGGGTATTTGGATCGACACAGGAAGAACATTTATTCCTCACTTATCCCAACTTAAAAATCAAGTTGGAAATTTTCACCACAAATTAATGAGAGTAATTAAGGCCACTTGGGGACTCAGACCAAATATCATTAAAGAAATATACCTGAAAGCAACGGAAAAACTCATAAGCTATGGCGCAGCTATTTGGTTTAAAGACCACGAACGACAAAAAGTTAAAATTCGCCAAATAGAAAGAATAGCATTACTTAGTATAACAAAATGTTATAAAACAGTTGCAAACGATGCTCTCTATGTGTTATCGGGATGCATTCCATTAGAATACAAAATTAGGGAAGAATCTAATATCTATAGATTGCTTCATTGGAAACAAAATATAAATATAGGTGATAAACATATAAATGCAAATATGGTTGAAAACATAAGGTACTCTTTTAGAGAACCGTGGTTGAACTTTGCCCAGACTTGGGATAAGAATAGTGAAAATAGAAGGGAAGTATCAATATATACGGATGGTTCCAAAATACTGGATAGAGTGGGTTGTGCGATGATTGTATATAATAACAACGATAGAGTGCATCAGGAGAAATACAGAATTAATGATGAGGCTAGCGTCTATAACGCCGAACTTTATGCTATATATAATGCAGTACACTATATTATAAATCACAGAATCGAAATATCTCATATATTCAGCGACTCAATGTCAGTGCTACAGGCGCTCAACGACATAAACTGTAAAAACGAAATGGTGAGGAACCTACAATTGGAAATTAACAATTATAATGGAAGGATAGCATTACATTGGATCAAGGCACACATAGGACTGGAAAGAAATGAATAAGTAGACCTACTTGCGAAAGAAGCAACTACAGGAAATGAAGTGAACTTCACTTTCCCGATCTCCAGAATACAAATCAATACTACAATAAGGAAAGAACTGGAACAGGAATGGCAAAGACACTGGGACTCATCGATAAAAGCAAGAAGTCTACATAGACTGATTCCAAAAATAACAACGAACAGAGTCTTGGGAGACTTTTATATCAACCAAACACTCACGGAACATGGAGCTTTTGGCTCATATCAGAAACGTTTCTTCAACAAAAGTGACATGTGTCCATGTGGAATAGAACCGAGCACGATGAGACACGTGGTGTTTGACTGTCATCTATGGAACGATATAAGAGCAAAATACTTTCCTTCGAATTTTGCATCAATAAATGTCCTTAATCTTACCTATGGTAAATTTGCCAAAATGGGTATACAATTAATTATGAAAAATGTTCTTGCTATGGCATTGGACTTATAATGTTGTTTTATATTTTGTTGAGGCCAAGTTGCCTGTGAAATATCCTATGTGCATATATATCTATTATATTTGCTTGTGTTATATTTTGTAAATAGCTGTACATATTGTATAGGTGTATTGTGAGGTCAAGTTGCTTGTGAAATATCCTATGTGTATATATATCTATTATATTTGCTTGTGTTATATCTTGTAAATAGCTGTACATATTGTAAATAAAACTTTGTTTTAAGTACGTAAGTGATGTACTTTGCTTGTATCTTAATATCTTATTAGAAATATTGATGTATTTATGGAATGTCCCTTGCTGGAAGATAATTTCTAGATTGTCTTTAAATTGTATGGTATTATATGCTGTTATTATTTTATTGAGTAGGAATTGTTGATCCATCTTTGCAGTTCTTGTAATATTTTTATTGGTACAGTTGTCAAGTGAACGCTATATCTTGTGTTTTCCATGCATGTTTCTTGTCTTTATTTCACACTCATTAGTGTCTTTGTGTGCTGTGGCTCAGTCAGAGGATGAGGACTCTTTTTTTGGCTTTCGTTTTTGGCCTGTTGGCTCTGTGTTTGGAGGTGTCGGTTGGCTCGGGATGGTGGCATCGTTCTGCTGGCAGTATAGCTGGTTAGTATGTTTGAGAGAGCAGGATTACTGCCGTGAGGATGGGTTATCTGTTCCGTATACCTTAGGGTGGGACGGGTGTTATTATGCTTATCATGCAAATCACCTTCTCACCATGCACGCATCCTGTTTTGCATATAAAGAAGGCGCTGCCGGCAACGGTTGTGTTCCGGAGCGTACCCATCGCTGAGTATATATATGACACATTTTTAGTACTGGGTTATATTTATCTACAGCTGATCAACTGTTTGATCTGTGGTGATATACTCTGTTTAGAGTATGAAGTCAAGTATGGGCATAGTTTGTTGCTGACCTTGCTGAAAGATGTACGTTCGAGTCTTTTCACGGTTTAAGTTCGAAAGTGCAGTAATTTTGTACTTGTTGGTTCTCTGTTGATAGAGGCCATGTTTTTTCCACATTGTAGACTCGGTGATACACTAAAGTAAATTCGCCAGAACGTGTGACCTGGAAATGGTGGCTTTTAGAAAGTGCACAATATTTTAGTAAGATGTTTCTTTTACTTACCTATGCTGTGTCAACGTTATCCAGTACTAAAAGTGTGTCTAGTCATGAACTTATACTGAAAACATTTTGCCATGAGCTTGAGAGCTCATATTTGTAAATATTGTTTCGTCTTTATAACCTGGTAGCTGAAGTATTATGTAACCTGTATAATGTAATGCATTCACGATAAATTAAAGTGATTTTGTCTTAAATTTGACTTATTTCTCTACTGGACTTTCATTCATCTTCACTAGTTTATTCCACTGCCAAACCTCTGATTTCTAGCACGGGTATTATACCAAAGTGAAAATTTTTATATGTATATTGGATCATCGATGGGAATTAACTTTCACTCACTAAACTTCTTCCCACCAGCATCCAACAGTGTATAAGACACACAGACATTGTCTTTTATTATTTAAGATAGATTTCTGATTATTTTGCACATTTATATTTGGTCTATTTGAATTTAGAGCATTGATTGTTTTTATTATTAAACACTTAACTTCAAATAGAGTATGTTTATATATTATATATATATATATATATATATATACACTATATGATCAAAAGTATCCGGACACTTTGGATGTTAGAATGTTTTTCGAATTTCTAAAAACAAATACTTGGCGAAGTGTTCTGTAACTTTGGCGATGTGAAGAACATGCTTGAGCGCACACTTTCCAGTAAAGTTTTGGAGACTTGTGCATTCAAGGGACCACCAAGATATTGAAAAAGGGAGAAAATATATTTGATCATAAAAATATATTTGATCTGTATCATAAAAAGCTGGAAATGATTTCACAAAATAGTTAACTAGCTTTGTTCAATGTGTATAAGCATTTTCGTAAAACAAAAAGTATATTCATGAAGATATAAATGTTTCTTTAAAAAAAACCAAATTTTGTTACATGTTTTTTGCTTACAATATCCATAGGTTTAATCAAATTTCACGAAACTTGCAGAACATTTGTCCACATCTAAGAAAAACATTATACTTCAATTGAAAATTAAAACAACATACGATAAGATACAAGCATTTGAAGAAATTAAGTTTTTACTACGCAGGTGTGAAACACAGCAATAGTTTTCTTTCATGATTTTGTAGTGAATACTGTAGGACAGCTTCTATAAAAAATCCACTGGAATATCATGAAAATTCACAAAAATATCAACGATATAGTGATCAGTTTTTCTTGAACTCTCTGAAATTACCTGGATGATAAGGGGGTTTCCACAAATTGACATTTTAAATTGTAAATCATAGGATAGTTAAACTGGAGTAAATACAATTAACTAGTATTCTAAATACATATACACGATCTGATCAAAACTATCTGGACACCTGTATGTTTTGCTTCTCCTTCAGAAAAGTCACAAATTAGTATGAAGTGGAGCCACCTTTTTCTGCAATAACGGCTGCCACTCTATCAGGGCGGCTATTCACTAGTTTCTGGAATGTTGCAGCAGGAATTGCACGCCATTCTTTTAAAAGAATACTAGTCAGCTCTGCTGCCAATGTGGGGCGTTTTGCCCTAGCTCTCAGTCGACATTCCAATTCATCCCATAAAGGTTCTATGGTATTGAGGTCTGGGCTCTGAGCAGTCCAGTCCAATTCCTCAACATCCATGTCAGCAAACCAGCTCTGCACAGCCCCTTGCTTTGTGGACAGGAGCACGATCTTATTGAAACAGGAATGAACCTACTCTAAACTGTTGCCACAATGCAGGCAGCATGGAATTGTCCAAAATGTCGAGATATCCTTCAGTCTTCAGAGTTTCCTTCACAGGAATAAGAGGGCCAAGCCCGAACCATGAGAAACAGCCCCAAGCCATTATGCTTTCACCACCAAACTTTACTTGCGGCACAATACAGTCATGTAAAAGGTGTTCACCCAGCATTCTCCACACCCAGACTCTACCATCAGATTGCAAGAGAATGTACCGCGATTCGTCGTGCCATAACACTTGACGACATTGCTGAAGGCTCCATTTTTTGCTTGTTCTGCGCTACTGTAAGTGAAGCTTGGCATTGATTGCGGTAATGCTTGGTTTACATGCAGCTGTTCGCCCATGAAAACCAAGACTTCGCAGCTCCCGACAAACTGTCATTGTGCTGACATTGCATCCAGAGGCTTCCTGAAATTCTGAACAAACTATTTCCGTCGATTGCATGCAGTTCGCTTTCACAACTCTCTTCAGCACTATGTGGTCTTTTTCTACTAGACGGAATGGTCGACCAGACTTTGATGCAAACTTATACTCACAAAACCACATGCAGTCAGAGGGGAATACACGAAAACAAACACTCACTTAACTTAGACTTCAAATCTCAACTAAATAATCTCAGTATGCTTTTTGAATCTAACTATGATTGGAAAAAAATCAGAAACTGGGTATTTTCCATCAAAAAGCAAAATTTAAAAAAACTTTTCACACTTTCACACCAAAAAGAAAAAACCAACCAATCTTATTGTGTTATTAATTACACAAATCCTATATTTAATTATATCAACTTTACATAAATTTTTGAAACATTTCAATCCTGTTTTCCAATTAAAACTGTTAATATAAAAAAAGCATATAAATATCCAGTACCTTTAGGACGTAAAATATACAACTACAATCTTTTATCAAAACAGTTGAACAATTCTGTATCTTGTTCATGTAATGAAACATGCAATCTACCCTTTATTGACCAACATCATGGACATATAATCACCAGAAATCTCAATTTAATTCAGGAACCTAATCTCAAACAATTTCTTAGCAATGGATCCAAATACAGACTACCACTACTATATAATAAAGAGAAAATAATACAAGCTTTTGACATTGATCTAGATAAATATATTTATAAAATATCAGGTAAATTCCACTGCCCTTCTGAAGCCTTTAAGAGCTGGCAAGTACAAGTCACCTGGCATGTAAAACAATTGATTCAACAATTGCCTATACCAAAATATACATATAATTACCAAGACATCTTTAAAGAGATCAAGTTACTCCAAGACAAATTTGTAACGGAATCACTTATGTTGATAAGGCATCAAGTAATTATGCTTTTATTTGCAAAAAAATTTATTTGGACGAACTCAAGCTGCGACTCCATACTTCAATTTCATTAACTCCTATAAACTCTAATATCACTATTATAAGTAAACAAATTATTGCTTACTACAAACTTCTTAAACAAAAACACAATCTTAATTTTCTTTACCTGATACTCGTACCCAAATTCCATAAATCACCCATTTCTTTTAGAACTGTTACTATAGGATTTAATTCATACACAAATGCTGCTGACAAATTACTTCTAATTATACTAAATCAACTTTATATGTGTTTGTTGTGTAGTAAAATGATCATAATCAAAAATAGTTTAGATCTGATTAATAAACTAAAACAACTTCCTTACATACATGATATTAAAACTTTTGATTTCAAAGACCTCTTTAATAACATTGATATTAATGATTTATATAAAGTCATACTAAATTTATATGAACAATTTACTTAATCAAAAAGCATCTCTTTTCTTAAATTCAAAACATTATTAAAATTCATTCTGTTCAAACAGTATATATATCTCAACGAAATTGCATATACAAATTAAATAAGGGAATACCACAGGGAGGAATCTCATCCACAATACTGGCCAACCTTTATCTACATTTTTACGAAATTCAGTACCCTTAAACAGTCATATCATGTACAGATTTATTGATGATCTAATTATTATGGAATTACTAATGAAGCACCTATATTAAACTTTAATTTTTATCCTCCTAATCTACAACTAATTGAAAATGTATATACATCAAACTGGACCAATTTTCTAGACGTTAGTTTAAAAATTCAATATGCAGACACATTAAAATTTAAAATATACGACAAAACAGAAACTTTTAACTTCAAAGTAAATAAACTTCAACATTATTCATCCAATCTTTCAAAATCAGTATTTAAAAATATTAACATTTTTATTCTTAATAACTGGTTATTAAGTACACCATGTTACTACAAAGAACATATTTTTAAATTCATCAACAACACTATCCAAAATACCTACCCGCCAAACCTTATTTTTTCATTTATTAAAACACATTTTAATTTTAAATTCAATACCTTGCTACAATTACAACAACATATTGGCAGATCGTTCTCAAACAATTTTATAATATTTTTCATCTCCATGTTTCACTTCCAGCAGTTGAAATCTTAGTATATAGAATTAACTGTAACCTGTTTTGAGTTAAAATGCTTAATCAGTATCACGTAATCTGCTCTGTTAAGAAGCACAAGGGGTAAATACATTTAAAATATTATATATTCTTATTCCTTTTTATTACATAGTATTCTCCTATAAATACTTAGCCACACAATGGTATATTTGATTATATTTGATTTCTTATATATCTGATCCATTTTATATTTTCTTCTACATCAGGCCATGTGCATTATTTCTGTAATACAATTTACAGTAATGCACACAGAAACGTAGAATCCGCATTAACGAAACATGTATGGCCCTTGATAACGTACATGGTTTTGGAAATGTTTTTCACTTTATTCAATTTATTCATTTCAAAAAAATTTTGAGGAGCTAGAAAAGGTCTAGCTCATTGTGCAAAACAATGTTTCTGTTTTGCAACTTTTCATCTTTAAACACATTTCTTGCACCATGTATGTTTATGCAGGGAACAAGGGGATTAGTACCTTAAGTACCTGCATTACATATATGATTTATATCAATACTTTCATTTTAATGTGCTGTTAAACAAATTTTATTCACCCCTCTTTACGACATGTAATTCTTATTCCATTCCTTAACTTATATGGAACAGGGAAAAAGGGTATTTGATACCAATTTAGTACCTGTTTTATTTATAATGTTTTCTTATGTTTTTTTAAATATTCAACGGCTTGTTGTATAGTACTTTTGATGTCACATTTACATTTCAGTACAACTTCCTTTCACTTATGCTATATAGAACATTTTCTATTAATGATCTATCTCAGGTATATAATACAAGTAAAATAAAAATTCTATCTACATTTAGATACCCTCAATAATCATGCAATCACCAATCTATATGATAAAAAAGATTCTTACAACTTCACTATCATAAAGCTGCTATCATATCAATCTTGTAATTCTATTCAATTGTTTAGAAACATCATTTTAAACCAGCTATTTCGAATACATCGACTTTCTGATCCTCAGTTTCACTTTCTCCACATCAATAATCTTAAACGCTTTTGTCAAAATTACCAATATCCGGAAGTTTTTGTAAATAATATTATTAATAATTTCAAATATACCACATAATAATTTTACACATGCATTATTTATCTTTGATTGGATAACTCATTTTTGAGAATTCACCCATTCCTATCACCTAACTTACCACTTGGCCTGAGTCTAATACTGTTTACTATTTTCGAATGACTATTTTCCACTTGTCCTGAGTCCTATACTGATTACTATTTTTGAAAGTCTCCATACATATTATGTATCGTTCAAATGTATTCATTCCGGTGCCCACTCACATTGACGAAGTGAGGTGAAATGCTCAGTCGCTTGTTCAACTTACACGTGGAAGCAATGCTTGTGAGTTCATATTTCTGTTCGAGGAGGTATTATTTTTCTGATTTGTAATTCAATTGATTTATTTTTCTCCTTCCACTAGCCAGTAGACAGTTCCAACGGTGTCTATAGCTAAATACTATCGCCATTGTCAGAAACTGGCTATTCTATCGGTTTTAATTCGAATTGTATGGCTGTCCTGATGAGAATGCAATTTCGAACTAACTGCCATTTTTTGTGTAGTTTCAATTGATTGTTCTATGTCTTAATCTTTTATCTTGAGCTAATTATTATTGCCTTTTCTCATTTTTGCCATGTTTTCTTTTTCATTTTTATTTATATTTATATATACTTTTTAATTGTGATTTTTGTATCCTAATATTCTTCTCATCCCCCTTTCCATTGTAGTGATATGTTACCTTCTATCTTTATCCTTAGTCTTGGTCTATAGTTACTCATTTGTAACAGATATGCTAGAGATGGGGTTTTTTGTATACAGTAGTTTATGCATAATTTTCGATTAAAATCTTTCAATTTTTATTTATATATATATATATATATAAATGAATGTTGCAGTTTCTTACTTTTCATTCATTGGATTTTCAAACTACTATTATATATATATATATATATATATATATATATATATATATATATAGCATAGTAAACATATAAAATTAAAATTAATTCCACAGTTATCCAATTCCCCTTCTGCATGTGAAAGCGTAAATTACGCTTTCACATGCAGAAAATACTACGTTGATACTTTAAAAAATAGTTATCTTGACAAACTAATGTACTCCCCTTTACAACAAAATGGAAATTGTTTGGCAAATAACATCAAAGCTCTGTATAAACTAATTGATATCGAACTTAAAGTAGTTAACTTTCCATATCTGGTATTAATACCAAAACTTCATAAAAATCCTGTCAAATTCCGGCCGGTGACAGTGGGATGTGGATCCTATTTGACAATTGCAAATGAAAAACTTTTATCTATACTTAAAAATGTTCTGATTATACTCAAGAAACAAGGAACAGTAATGATAAATAATAGTTACGATGTCATCAACCGACTTCCATTTTATAACAAGGATATACGTTTCAAAAGTTACGATTTCCGTGATTTATTCAACAACATCAATCTGAAAAATCTATATGAAATTTTGAAGGAACTACATGAAATATATGACTTAAAAGAGCATATTACCTTCAGAAAATACAAGGACTTGATTTGCATTGTGTTATTTGAAAATATCTTATTTGATGGCACCAGCTATTTTCAACAGGTTAAGGGTATTCCCATGGGAGGGGGTTGTTCATCCCTGCTCGCCGATCTATACTTGAGTAAATTTGAAAATGGCACTCATATACTACATGAAATGCCATACTTTCGTTATGTTGACGATGTCCTTGTTGGGCAATATAAGAATACACCCCAATTTGATTTTACTTTTTATCCAAAAGAACTGGAATTGATTGAGAATAAAAGTAAGGAGGATGATAGTGTTGATTTTCTAGATATCACACTAAAACATGACAGTAGATATGGTACTTATACCGTCTTATATGACAAGAGAAACAATTTCAATATGGAAATCAATCATATTATAGATTGGAGTTCCAATTTGACCAAAAACATCTTCAGAAATGTCGTCATTGGTCACCTCAAAAGAAATCAACGCATTAATACTTTCAAGTCAGATTGCATCATGCATAATAGGAATATTATGAAGGAGGCAATAAAACGGAATTATCCAATTGGCTTCCTGACATGTTATTATAATTCCCTCTTTAATACAAAAAAGGGAGAAAATGCTTACTTAAAGGATATGGCAGAGGTATAGAACGATGAAAGTAAAAATAACGTATTACGCATGCGTAAACTGCTTTTATATAGAAGGCACTCTGGCATTTGCTGCATTTCCATTCTTTTTCTTCCCTTGCAATCCTGGTTGATTCCTATTTGTTTACTCTGCACTTTTTCGAGTGTTTTTGACTTGACACATATACGGAAGTATGACTTCTGCATGGCATTGGTACCGTGAGTGTTGCCCGGGCATAAAAGCAATCTTTTAAACGGGAAAGAGGGGTCGCCATTCCCCTCTACCATTTTATGCCTTGCATTTGGTCATTTCCCTTATTTTTTCATATGAATTTTATATATATATATATATATATATATATATATATATATTTGTATTTTGTAGAAAAATTTTGGAATAGTGTATTATGAGTTACTACTTACATTCTAACATTGGATTTATATTTTTATATATATATATATATATATATATACATACATACATGCAGGGTGCCCACTTATATCCGTTACACCCCCCTTAACTTCTAAACGGTGACAGCTTAGGCCATAAAGTTGTTGTCTTGGTATAGTAAAAAGGCTATGCGCTACTCGATGAGACAACTTACAACGCCATCTGTCAGCAAATTTTGGAATTAGAGGTCTTATCTCATAAACGGTGAAAGATACGTGAAAAAAGTCAATTAGAAAGTTGTAGAGCACTCTCAATTTAGTACGAAAAGATACCTTGCGCACATTAATATATATATACTCAAAACAGAATGCAAAAAATGAACATTTGTTTGGTCACGATTTCGAAAATTGTCATGTCATAAAGAGTGGATGAAAGAAACTGAGACACTTCCCCGTCTTCAGGATCATTTATTTACAATAGTATATTGCTCAAAATGCTCTCCATTAGCCACTATACACATTTGCGCTCTGGACTGCATTTCTCGCTGCACATTGTGCAACATGGCAGGTGTTACGGACGCACAAGCATCAGTAATGCGTCGTCGAAGATCCCGCAATGTTGGCGGAGGGGTCACATATACCTGCCCTTTTATATGTCCCCTTAAGAAGAAATCCAATGGGGTCAACTCAGGTGAGCGCGGGGGCCACCCGATGGAACCACCATACCCGATGACTTGATTCTGAAATGTCTCTATTAGGTACTGCTGAACGTTTGCAATCTTATGCAGAGGTGCGCCGTCATATTGGAACCATACATTTAGGAGTTAGTGCAACGGTAGATTCTCAACAAAGTTAGTTATTACATCCTGCAGAAGCTGCAAGAACCATTGTCCCGTTAACATGCCCTCGTAAAATACTGGTCCAATGAGCCTGTCATTAAAAATTGCGCACCAAATATTAATCAACTAGCGTTGTTGATGTCGAACTTCGACGGCATATTTCAGATTTTCCAGTGACCAGGTATGAACGTTCTGTCTATTAAACATTCCGTTCCTCGAAAAACATGCCTCATCCGTCCATATTATGTCTGCCAGGAATGTTGGGTGGACCTCTTATTAAGTTATTCATCACAAAGTTGCACCACGTGTAACGTCTCTCAGCATCTCTTGACAGCAATCCCTGCACAGGTGTGGATCGGTATGCATGAGCACCTGATTCATTCAGGATTTTCCAGATGCAGCTTTTTGAGAGGCCACAATTTTCACTGATCATTCTTGTGCTGCTCTGATGATGGGCGAGAGCGTATGCTAGCACATCTTCAGGTTGCACTTTGTGTCCTACATTACACGGTGTACGAATTCGAGGTCGGCTGGTCACGCAGCCCGTCTCCCTTAAACATTTTACAAATTTGAAGATGGTCTGCTGTGTAGGATAGGGGCCTTGAGGGAAACGTTCACGATACAGCCTTGCAGCTGATTTTGCCTTACGCTCACATTCACCATAAATTAACATCTCGCAATACTCGTTACTGCCAAATTTTGCCATAACTCTTCGCTTTAACGTACAACCTAGCAGAAACATCCTTTTTATAGTAGTAGTCTCTGGTGAACAGGTATGACGTTCCATCCTCATTTGCATAATACATGAGATCCATGTGATTTTTATACCCGACATGGTTGAGTTGAGCTGTGTGTTTGGAGAGACGATTTTTCAAGATCAGCAGAAAGTTTTCATGGTTTGTAGAGACATTCAGTAAAACACTCAACCGGTGGGGACAGAACCATGGTCCTCATGAATGCGAATCACGTGCGTTTCCCCTGCGCCACAACACAGGCTCGTATTTAGTCCGTAAGGTGGTCTTTTCTCGCTTCGCTTCACAATCAAACAAATGTTCATTTTTTGCATTCTGTTTTGAGTTGTGCACAAGGTATCGTACTAAATTGAGAGTGCTCTACAACTTTCTAATTGACTTTTTTCACGTATCTTTTCACCATTTACGAGATAGGACCGCAAATTTCAAAATTTGCTGATAGATGGCATTGTAAGCTGTCTCATCGAGTAGCGCATAGCCTTTTTACTATACCTAGATACCAACTTTATGGCCTAAGCTGTCACCGTTTAGAAGTTAAGGGGGGGTGTAACGGATATGAGTGCTCACCCTGTATATGTAGGGTGTCCCAAAAACATTGACCTCAGCTTTTATTCCTTAAATATTGATCTTAGACATATATAATAAATTACAACGTTGTGTAAAAAAAGGTCCAGAATTTTATGAACTTGATTCAAATTTTCAAGGGAATTAAATTTTAAGTTATACAAAATTAAAATTTTTATACTGCCCTCATCAGGCCCTCCACATCCAATTTTGGGCCTGGGTACCAAGTCAAGCTCCGGGCCCTAGATAAAACATAAAGTGGAGGGGTATCCCTTTTTTCTGTATTATTTGGGGTAGAGTTGAATTTCATACAAGTCATTTTTCAAGTACAAGGTGATTTACGAGAGATCTTTCATATGATGGCAAGTGGTGTGTACATTTCATTTTAGAAGAAATATTTTATACTCTTGTGCACACGTATTTTGTATAGTCATACAAATTTTTGGAATAATCGAAAGTGACATCGCCAGAACCAGAAGTGTAAATCATTAGTGACCCTTCCAAAATTCGATGCTGAATCAGACATTATATAATTCGCTATTCCTATAACTAATCCTGAGAAAAGGTATTGTTAAAAAAAATGGCAATTTTTTAATCTGAAGTGACATCTGTACAAATTTTTGGAATAATCGAAAGTGACATCGCCAGAACCAGAAGTGTAAATCATTAGTGACCCTTCCAAAATTCGATGCTGAATCAGACATTATATAATTCGCTATTCCTATAACTAATCCTGAGAAAAGGTATTGTTAAAAAAAATGGCAATTTTTTAATCTGAAGTGACATCTGTAGAACCAGAAGTAGAAATCCTTAATGAATTTTCCTATCCCCCCAAAAAATTTGATACTGAAACCATATCAGTCATCATCTAAGCTCCATCCATAGCCAATCCTGAGAAATAAATGTTTGAAGGGAAAATGAAATTTTTTATCCAGAATTGGGAAAATAATTGTAAATAGAATTCCTTAGTGCCTGAAATCACATCTGTCATCACTTAAGCTCTATCTATAGTCAATCGAAATATACGTTTCAAGGAAATAATTTAAATCAAAAGATGAAAAATCGCAAGTATAAATCTTTAGAAAACCAAATTCCAGAGGAAGTTTCCTACTTCCTCTGGCATTTAATGCTGAATCCATATCAGTCATAATATAAACCCATCCAGAAAAAAAAAAGATGTTGAAAGGAAAATGTACATTTTTTAAATGAAAGCGACATCTCCACAACCTGAAGTTGAAATTCTGATTTCTCTAATCCCTTTGAAATTTGATACTGCAATCATCGTCTAAGCCTTAGCCAATTCAAAAAATTGATGCTGCAAGGGAATTTTTTTGAACCGGAAGTGGTAAAACATCCGAATTAAAAATTCTTCTTGAATCCTTTTACTTTCCATCACCAAAGCTCTATAGTCAGTCTTAGAAAACGGATGTTTCAAGGAAAAGGGAAAGTTTTGAACTACAAATGCAAGAACCGTATATGAAAATCTTTAGTGAACCTCCCTACGTCCTGCAGAATTTGATGTTAGATCCATATCAGTCCTTATCTAAAAGCTCTATCTATAATAAATAGATCCTGAGAAATTGATGCTTCAAAAAATTAATTTTTGCAGTCAACAACCACTCGGAAGAAACGGTTATCAGTGTTACAGCTGAATTACCTCCAATTTGTATGCATATGCAACATATAAATCAAATATAATATGTCCGAAATATCTCGAACTTGTCAGGCAATCAATTTTCATTTGTTTTGTAACTTTTTTGATAGAAATAGTACATGCACAGATATCTGTCGTTTTTGTGCATCAATCGTTTCGACTCATTGAAAAATCCCAAGATGCAAAGTTCTCTGCTTTTGAAAAAAAAAAATTCGTTTTTTAATAGTTAGCAGTTAGCCTCAAAATGCTCTAATAAAATTATCATAAGAGGTTTTAACCTCCAAATTTTTTAAAACTATCGATTGAAATCATTTTTGATTGAATACATTATATCAGTCTATTACAAAATCATATTTTCTAAATTACATTGATTTTGCAGTTTTCATTGGATTTCATCTTTTATATGGTGAATTAACTCTATTCGAATGCCAATTCGCCAATTATCATGTCACAATTTAAAAAATGATGGCGTTGAGAACACTTTATACCAGCATAGCGGGATCCATAACATTTTTTCTTTATATTTTCTTCCTAGATACTCCCACATTCGGATAGTCTGCCAATATAACTTTGATAAAATGAAGTTCATTTAAAATATTTTTGTTTCATAACTAATTATTTTATTCTAATTTATTTTTATTTTGCCATAACTCTTCGCTTTAACGTACAACCTAGCAGAAACATCCTTTTTATAGTAGTAGTCTCTGGTGAACAGGTATGACTTTCCATCCTCATTTGCATAATACATGAGATCCATGTGATTTTTATACCCGACATGGTTGAGTTGAGCTGTGTGTTTGGAGAGACGATTTTTCAAGATCAGCAGAAAGTTTTCATGGTTTGTAGAGACATTCAGTAAAACACTCAACCGGTGGGGACAGAACCATGGTCCTCATGAATGCGAATCACGTGCGTTTCCCCTGCGCCACAACACAGGCTCGTATTTAGTCCGTAAGGTGGTCTTTTCTCGCTTCGCTTCACAATCAAACAAATGTTCATTTTTTGCATTCTGTTTTGAGTTGTGCACAAGGTATCGTACTAAATTGAGAGTGCTCTACAACTTTCTAATTGACTTTTTTCACGTATCTTTTCACCATTTACGAGATAGGACCGCAAATTTCAAAATTTGCTGATAGATGGCATTGTAAGCTGTCTCATCGAGTAGCGCATAGCCTTTTTACTATACCTAGATACCAACTTTATGGCCTAAGCTGTCACCGTTTAGAAGTTAAGGGGGGGTGTAACGGATATGAGTGCTCACCCTGTATATGTAGGGTGTCCCAAAAACATTGACCTCAGCTTTTATTCCTTAAATATTGATCTTAGACATATATAATAAATTACAACGTTGTGTAAAAAAAGGTCCAGAATTTTATGAACTTGATTCAAATTTTCAAGGGAATTAAATTTTAAGTTATACAAAATTAAAATTTTTATACTGCCCTCATCAGGCCCTCCACATCCAATTTTGGGCCTGGGTACCAAGTCAAGCTCCGGGCCCTAGATAAAACATAAAGTGGAGGGGTATCCCTTTTTTCTGTATTATTTGGGGTAGAGTTGAATTTCATACAAGTCATTTTTCAAGTACAAGGTGATTTACGAGAGATCTTTCATATGATGGCAAGTGGTGTGTACATTTCATTTTAGAAGAAATATTTTATACTCTTGTGCACACGTATTTTGTATAGTCATACAAATTTTTGGAATAATCGAAAGTGACATCGCCAGAACCAGAAGTGTAAATCATTAGTGACCCTTCCAAAATTCGATGCTGAATCAGACATTATATAATTCGCTATTCCTATAACTAATCCTGAGAAAAGGTATTGTTAAAAAAAATGGCAATTTTTTAATCTGAAGTGACATCTGTACAAATTTTTGGAATAATCGAAAGTGACATCGCCAGAACCAGAAGTGTAAATCATTAGTGACCCTTCCAAAATTCGATGCTGAATCAGACATTATATAATTCGCTATTCCTATAACTAATCCTGAGAAAAGGTATTGTTAAAAAAAATGGCAATTTTTTAATCTGAAGTGACATCTGTAGAACCAGAAGTAGAAATCCTTAATGAATTTTCCTATCCCCCCCAAAAAATTTGATACTGAAACCATATCAGTCATCATCTAAGCTCCATCCATAGCCAATCCTGAGAAATAAATGTTTGAAGGGAAAATGAAATTTTTTATCCAGAATTGGGAAAATAATTGTAAATAGAATTCCTTAGTGCCTGAAATCACATCTGTCATCACTTAAGCTCTATCTATAGTCAATCGAAATATACGTTTCAAGGAAATAATTTAAATCAAAAGATGAAAAATCGCAAGTATAAATCTTTAGAAAACCAAATTCCAGAGGAAGTTTCCTACTTCCTCTGGCATTTAATGCTGAATCCATATCAGTCATAATATAAACCCATCCAGAAAAAAAAAAGATGTTGAAAGGAAAATGTACATTTTTTAAATGAAAGCGACATCTCCACAACCTGAAGTTGAAATTCTGATTTCTCTAATCCCTTTGAAATTTGATACTGCAATCATCGTCTAAGCCTTAGCCAATTCAAAAAATTGATGCTGCAAGGGAATTTTTTTGAACCGGAAGTGGTAAAACATCCGAATTAAAAATTCTTCTTGAATCCTTTTACTTTCCATCACCAAAGCTCTATAGTCAGTCTTAGAAAACGGATGTTTCAAGGAAAAGGGAAAGTTTTGAACTACAAATGCAAGAACCGTATATGAAAATCTTTAGTGAACCTCCCTACGTCCTGCAGAATTTGATGTTAGATCCATATCAGTCCTTATCTAAAAGCTCTATCTATAATAAATAGATCCTGAGAAATTGATGCTTCAAAAAATTAATTTTTGCAGTCAACAACCACTCGGAAGAAACGGTTATCAGTGTTACAGCTGAATTACCTCCAATTTGTATGCATATGCAACATATAAATCAAATATAATATGTCCGAAATATCTCGAACTTGTCAGGCAATCAATTTTCATTTGTTTTGTAACTTTTTTGATAGAAATAGTACATGCACAGATATCTGTCGTTTTTGTGCATCAATCGTTTCGACTCATTGAAAAATCCCAAGATGCAAAGTTCTCTGCTTTTGAAAAAAAAAAATTCGTTTTTTAATAGTTAGCAGTTAGCCTCAAAATGCTCTAATAAAATTATCATAAGAGGTTTTAACCTCCAAATTTTTTAAAACTATCGATTGAAATCATTTTTGATTGAATACATTATATCAGTCTATTACAAAATCATATTTTCTAAATTACATTGATTTTGCAGTTTTCATTGGATTTCATCTTTTATATGGTGAATTAACTCTATTCGAATGCCAATTCGCCAATTATCATGTCACAATTTAAAAAATGATGGCGTTGAGAACACTTTATACCAGCATAGCGGGATCCATAACATTTTTTCTTTATATTTTCTTCCTAGATACTCCCACATTCGGATAGTCTGCCAATATAACTTTGATAAAATGAAGTTCATTTAAAATATTTTTGTTTCATAACTAATTATTTTATTCTAATTTATTTTTATTTTGCCATAACTCTTCGCTTTAACGTACAACCTAGCAGAAACATCCTTTTTATAGTAGTAGTCTCTGGTGAACAGGTATGACTTTCCATCCTCATTTGCATAATACATGAGATCCATGTGATTTTTATACCCGACATGGTTGAGTTGAGCTGTGTGTTTGGAGAGACGATTTTTCAAGATCAGCAGAAAGTTTTCATGGTTTGTAGAGACATTCAGTAAAACACTCAACCGGTGGGGACAGAACCATGGTCCTCATGAATGCGAATCACGTGCGTTTCCCCTGCGCCACAACACAGGCTCGTATTTAGTCCGTAAGGTGGTCTTTTCTCGCTTCGCTTCACAATCAAACAAATGTTCATTTTTTGCATTCTGTTTTGAGTTGTGCACAAGGTATCGTACTAAATTGAGAGTGCTCTACAACTTTCTAATTGACTTTTTTCACGTATCTTTTCACCATTTACGAGATAGGACCGCAAATTTCAAAATTTGCTGATAGATGGCATTGTAAGCTGTCTCATCGAGTAGCGCATAGCCTTTTTACTATACCTAGATACCAACTTTATGGCCTAAGCTGTCACCGTTTAGAAGTTAAGGGGGGGTGTAACGGATATGAGTGCTCACCCTGTATATGTAGGGTGTCCCAAAAACATTGACCTCAGCTTTTATTCCTTAAATATTGATCTTAGACATATATAATAAATTACAACGTTGTGTAAAAAAAGGTCCAGAATTTTATGAACTTGATTCAAATTTTCAAGGGAATTAAATTTTAAGTTATACAAAATTAAAATTTTTATACTGCCCTCATCAGGCCCTCCACATCCAATTTTGGGCCTGGGTACCAAGTCAAGCTCCGGGCCCTAGATAAAACATAAAGTGGAGGGGTATCCCTTTTTTCTGTATTATTTGGGGTAGAGTTGAATTTCATACAAGTCATTTTTCAAGTACAAGGTGATTTACGAGAGATCTTTCATATGATGGCAAGTGGTGTGTACATTTCATTTTAGAAGAAATATTTTATACTCTTGTGCACACGTATTTTGTATAGTCATACAAATTTTTGGAATAATCGAAAGTGACATCGCCAGAACCAGAAGTGTAAATCATTAGTGACCCTTCCAAAATTCGATGCTGAATCAGACATTATATAATTCGCTATTCCTATAACTAATCCTGAGAAAAGGTATTGTTAAAAAAAATGGCAATTTTTTAATCTGAAGTGACATCTGTACAAATTTTTGGAATAATCGAAAGTGACATCGCCAGAACCAGAAGTGTAAATCATTAGTGACCCTTCCAAAATTCGATGCTGAATCAGACATTATATAATTCGCTATTCCTATAACTAATCCTGAGAAAAGGTATTGTTAAAAAAAATGGCAATTTTTTAATCTGAAGTGACATCTGTAGAACCAGAAGTAGAAATCCTTAATGAATTTTCCTATCCCCCCAAAAAATTTGATACTGAAACCATATCAGTCATCATCTAAGCTCCATCCATAGCCAATCCTGAGAAATAAATGTTTGAAGGGAAAATGAAATTTTTTATCCAGAATTGGGAAAATAATTGTAAATAGAATTCCTTAGTGCCTGAAATCACATCTGTCATCACTTAAGCTCTATCTATAGTCAATCGAAATATACGTTTCAAGGAAATAATTTAAATCAAAAGATGAAAAATCGCAAGTATAAATCTTTAGAAAACCAAATTCCAGAGGAAGTTTCCTACTTCCTCTGGCATTTAATGCTGAATCCATATCAGTCATAATATAAACCCATCCAGAAAAAAAAAAGATGTTGAAAGGAAAATGTACATTTTTTAAATGAAAGCGACATCTCCACAACCTGAAGTTGAAATTCTGATTTCTCTAATCCCTTTGAAATTTGATACTGCAATCATCGTCTAAGCCTTAGCCAATTCAAAAAATTGATGCTGCAAGGGAATTTTTTTGAACCGGAAGTGGTAAAACATCCGAATTAAAAATTCTTCTTGAATCCTTTTACTTTCCATCACCAAAGCTCTATAGTCAGTCTTAGAAAACGGATGTTTCAAGGAAAAGGGAAAGTTTTGAACTACAAATGCAAGAACCGTATATGAAAATCTTTAGTGAACCTCCCTACGTCCTGCAGAATTTGATGTTAGATCCATATCAGTCCTTATCTAAAAGCTCTATCTATAATAAATAGATCCTGAGAAATTGATGCTTCAAAAAATTAATTTTTGCAGTCAACAACCACTCGGAAGAAACGGTTATCAGTGTTACAGCTGAATTACCTCCAATTTGTATGCATATGCAACATATAAATCAAATATAATATGTCCGAAATATCTCGAACTTGTCAGGCAATCAATTTTCATTTGTTTTGTAACTTTTTTGATAGAAATAGTACATGCACAGATATCTGTCGTTTTTGTGCATCAATCGTTTCGACTCATTGAAAAATCCCAAGATGCAAAGTTCTCTGCTTTTGAAAAAAAAAAATTCGTTTTTTAATAGTTAGCAGTTAGCCTCAAAATGCTCTAATAAAATTATCATAAGAGGTTTTAACCTCCAAATTTTTTAAAACTATCGATTGAAATCATTTTTGATTGAATACATTATATCAGTCTATTACAAAATCATATTTTCTAAATTACATTGATTTTGCAGTTTTCATTGGATTTCATCTTTTATATGGTGAATTAACTCTATTCGAATGCCAATTCGCCAATTATCATGTCACAATTTAAAAAATGATGGCGTTGAGAACACTTTATACCAGCATAGCGGGATCCATAACATTTTTTCTTTATATTTTCTTCCTAGATACTCCCACATTCGGATAGTCTGCCAATATAACTTTGATAAAATGAAGTTCATTTAAAATATTTTTGTTTCATAACTAATTATTTTATTCTAATTTATTTTTATAATTACATTAAAAGAATGAAAGCATGAAGTTAATTCAATATTTATTGCCATGTATTGTTCTAAATTCATTCATTATGTTCATAAAATATATCTTCCAAAATGTATCAATTCTAATATGAAATAAAATGTCAAATGAGTATCCAGAATTATTTATCGAGGGATTGAGGTCACACAAGCTTAAGGCCAAACAACACAGTTTGTATGTACAAAAAATCCGATGTAATGAAAAAATCCTTTTCTAATTGGGATTTAGGGAGAAGGGGCAGATCCCCAAATCTCCCCCCTCCTCTGGATACACCTTGTAAGATGTATAATAGAAAATGTGTGAATTTTCTCTTTCAATGGGCACAGTTCCTACTAATTACCAAGTTCAACATAAAATCATACAATATAAAGTGAAAGTTTAAAAATGTATTATAAACACTAAAGCATTTATAAAATTCTTTAATAATGCAATATTTTGCCTGAAATTTTGTACATATTTAACTATAGTTATTTTACATGAATGAATTTACAAAGCAGTATAGAAATGCGATAAAATAAATTTAATTTATTCTAAGATTAACTTTGTTTTATGATTAAGATATCTGAAAATAATATTTGAAAAATATAAGAAAATTATTTTGAACATACCTTAAATCTTAGATGGTAGGTAGCATTGGGATGGATATTCCCTCTTAATCTATTGTTTCAGCTAATAATTTTTTTTATAAAATTTAGTTGCATGTTGGGAGATGCACTAGCACTAATGAAATTATTATAGTATTGCATGAGAAATTAAAATAAACTTGCTTTTTGCATTTTCTTTAAAGCAATATCGGCTATTACATCAGTGAAATCGATGTGGGAAGCAAGTTCATGCCTTCGAGGAGCAATTTAATCTGATAGTAGCTCTTTGGTTCTGTAGAAAGAAACTAGAATTTTCTTTTCTACAGCCCTGCATTTAGTCGAACGGACACCAGGACACCCCGTCGCGTTAATTGGTTTACGAGAAGGGAAGATAAGATCTCCCTTCCAAAACTTATAATTTCACAAAGAAAACCTGTAAACAAGGATCGTCTCAGTTGTCAGTTGGATGTGATTGATATGAGCCGTAAACTTCAATGAATGAACAAAAGCAAACTTACCCACTAGGGTTATAAACGGATCTATTTTATCAGTGCAATTTTAGAAAATTGCTAGCTGCTTTCCCTGTAGTGATCGGGTTTTTTATTGCCTTGTTGACGTCGTCTTTCTTAACAACAAATAATGGACAGATTCTGCCTTTAAACACAAAAACACTGTGCAGCTATCTCTACTCAGATAACTTGTATTGAACTAAGGATACCTTCTTTCAGCCTTTTTAACTCTTTCGGAAATCGAACAATCTTCAAGTAATTTAGAAAAAAAAATTATAAATTCATACACAGCTTTTCTCTAGTAAATATTTTTATTCTCAGCAATGTTCACGGGCCCCTAACAGTCTCCGGGCCCTAATACCGTGGTCCCAACTGACCCCCACCTTTGTGGGGCCCCTGGCACCCATACAAAAACATTTCCAATAAATAAAATGTGCCCCATACAATAATGTGATGTACAAAATTTAAGCATTTTATCATAAAAAGTCCCAGAGATATGAAAAGACAAAAATGCTGACTTGAACCGCTTTTCGATGCATCGACATGGGTTCTCAGAGGAGAAAAATCATGTCAGTAGATCGTGTTTCAGGGGTCATATGCAAATTACGAAAGAAAACAATGATTACATTAATAATCATTTTGCTATTTATTGGTACAAAAGTATCTACACTGTGTATAAATAATAACTTTACACAAAGATTACAAAACTTGTTCAAAATGTTTTCCATCCATGCTAATACAGAGCTGCATTCGCCTGATAACACATTGTGTACTCAATCAAGTTCTTGTTCGGTGATGTCATGACAACCATCTTGAATGCATTGTTGAGAGAAACTCTACTTTATTTAAGGGATGTGACAGATAAACAGTTGTGCATTAAAGACCCCACAAATAAAAATCCATAGTGTTAAATCAGGCAATCTAGGGGGAAATTCAACTAGCCCATGCAAGCCAATCCACTTGTCTGGAAACTCGTTATTTAACCAGTGTTTCACAACTCTAGTATGGTGAGCTGGAGATCAGTCCTGTTGACATCATACATGTGGAAGTACTGTTAGGGGCAGTTCATCCATAAAATCAGGAATAACTGCATTCAGAATGTCATTATCTGTCACCTGTCAACGTGCCATCATACAGTATGGGTCCAAGCAAACTGTTTCTGAAAATGCTACACCATACATTCACAGAAAATTGCTTCTGATGATGAATATTACGTACCACGAATGGATTTGTGTTAGACCAGAAGTGCTCATTTTGAGGATTTATGCATCCATCTTGTTAAAAACAGCATTCGTCAGTCCAAATTACATTTTTCAGGAAAGAGGGATTTGCATGTTCCTGATTTAGAACCCAATTGCAAAAATCTAGACGACGTTGATAATCTGTTGGCTCCTGTCCTTGCACACCATGAATGTTAAATGGATGCAATTTATTCAGTCTCAGTATTCTCCACGCTGTTGGACATGGTACATTCATTTCTGAAGCAGCAGTACGAACACTACTATGTGGATGACTGCAAAAGTAAGCCAAAATATCAATTTCTACATCAGTTGAGTGAAGTCTGGGCCTACCTAGTCCACTTGCAGTCTGTGCAGTTTCGTTAGCATTGCCATTGCATAAACTGTACAGCATAAGCATTTCAAAAAGTTCTTCGTTGCTGTGTTGCGACATACTGTCGGTACAGGCTAACTGCACTTTCAAAATGTAGCAGAAATGTGAAATACTTAAGGGCTGCTGGGCTGTGTGCACTATACTTGCGTAAGCGAGGCGATTGATCAATGGCAGAGCAAAAACAACTTTCTCATGTGATGATGAGTCTGTTGCGATTGTGTGACACACCGATTAGAGGCAGATATTTGCATATGCATACATTTCTAAGTTGTTTTAATGTTCATTTTGATTGTGCCATTTCCAAGTTTTTTTCTGTAATTAATCATGTAAAATTTTAATGTATTTTTCAGGAAGCATATTTTTGAAAAATTGTAAATAATTCTAAAGATAAGAGACAGATATTATTTGCCTATGATGCATTTGTGCGTTGCTTCATTTGGACTCTTGCTGTAAACATTTACATTTTAATTTGTGATTAATCCCTCACCAACTTTGTTTGAACATATCTCTGGGACTTTTTATGATAAAATGCTGAAATTTTGTACATCACCTTATTAGTGTATGAGGCACATTTTACTCATTGGAAATGTTTTTGTACGGGGGCCGTATAAAAATTTAAATTTTGTATTTCTTAAAATTTAATTCCCTTGAAAATTTTAATTGATTTAATTCTGTACCTTTTTTTATGCAACTTTGTAATTTATTATATACTAGCCGCCTTTGGCAACCAGCCTGTTTGCTACCCTTGAAAATTCTGACCGTGGCAAATTCTAACCGTGGTACACTCGCTGGCGCGACCTACCAGTAAGGTGTAAGGTAACTGTTTAGACGGCCAGGAAGTGCCATCCAATTTAGACCGGAATTCAGTGGGGGAGGCATCCACAGGGACCGTACCCTCCTTCCCCTACCACCAACCTCTCGGAAGGACTTACGGACCCACATGTTTAATGTGATCGTACACCGCCTGAACACGGCGGCAGTTTTGGCAGTGGCGGGAATCGAACCCGGACCTACAGAGTGCAATTCCCGCGCGCTAACCACTGGGCTACCGCGTCCTCCGCGACAATCTCCATAACCTTCTTTTTATTCACCCAATTTAGACCGGTACCCAGTGGGAGAGTCATCCACAGGGACCATACCCTCCTTCCTCTACCAACAAACTATCGGAAGGACTTACGGACCCACATGTTTAACGTGACCGTACTCCGCGTGAAAATGGCAGCAGTTTTGGCAGTGGCGGTAATCGAACCCGAGCCTACTGAGTGCAATTCCCGCGCGCTAACCACTGGGCTACCGCGTCCTCCGCGACAATTTCCATAACCTTCTTTTTATTCACCCAATTTAGACCGAACCCAGTGGGAGAGTCATCCACAGGGTCCGTACCCTATTTCCTCTACCACCAACCTCTCGGAAGGACTTACGGACCAACATGTTTAACGTGATCGTACTCCGCGTGAACACGGCAGCAGTTTTGGCAGTGGAGAGAATCGAACCCAGGCCTACCGAGTGAAATTCCCGCAAGGTAACCACTGGGCTACCGCGCGCTCCGCGACAATCTTCATAACTTTCTTTTTATTCACCCAATTTGGACCGGAGCCCAGTGGGGGAGGCATTCACAGAGACCGTACCCTCCTTCCCCTGCCACCAACCTCTCGGAAGGACTTATCGACCCATATGTTTAACGTGATCGTACTTCCCGTCAGTGGCGGGAATCGAACCCAGGGCCTACCGAGTGCAATTCTCGCGCGCTAACTTCCCGCGCGTTAATTTAAATTTTATAATGACCATATGCTAAGCTCTTAATTCCACCATCCTCGTTCCATCATTTAAAATATCCATAAAATTAAAATATCCATTTAAAATATCCATAAATTAAAATATCCATTTAAAATAAAAAAAATCATTTATATCGTTCCACCAATCCATAAATATAATAATTTCAAATACATCACCACAATTCAAACCACCATAATTCAATCATTTAAATTATTTAAAATATCCATTTAAAAATATCCATTTAAAATATCATATAAATATAATAATTTCGCCTGATGTATACAACACTTATGCTAGGCTCTTAATTCATTTAAAACCGAAAGCGCGGTCTCCATGGAGACGGGGAAGAAACTACTGTGGATGGGGGGGAAATGCCGTTGAAGAACTGAGCCGATAGCCGAGAAATTTAAAATCATGACGTCTTTAAAATTGTTGATCCTGCAGGCAATTTTCATTATTTCTGGACCAGATTAGACTTGTAAGAATGCCAGATATTTCAGCTTTCTAAAAATGTAAATTATTAGTCGAAATTATGAGTACTTTTCACTATGCGAGAATTTAAAAACCAAAAATCGTTTTTTTGAGCCAAAAGTGACTTTTGTTTTAAAATCTTTAAAAAATATTAGAAATCGAAATTGAGAGTTGAAATTGATATATTTTTACTCGCAATTGTCTGTTCTTTCCGGTGGTGTGATTTGTTTTTTTCTACGATGTCCGGATCGTGGACAAAAAAGGGCAAAAAACGGTCGAAATCGCATAAAATATTAAATAACAAAAAAAAGTAATTAAAATTTTAAAAATCGGTTTTCACGTGTCCTCTCCCCCCCCCCCCCCCGGGTCTCCGATTGCCAAATTTCGTAGCTCTCCGACGCGCCGTCGCTGAACGTATAGTGTATAAGACAGACACACACACACAGACATTGTCTTTTATTATTTACTAGCCGCCTTTGGCGACCAGCCTGTTCGCTACCCTTGAAAATTCTGACCGTGGCAAACTCGTTGGCGCGACCTACCAGAAAGGTGTAAGGTAACTGCTTGGAAGGCCAGGAAGTGCCACACAATTTAGACCGGAACCCAATGGGGGAGGCATCCAAAGAGACCGTACCCTCCTTCCCCTACCACAAACCTCTCGGAAGGACTTGCAGTCCCACACGTTTAACGTGATCGTACTCCGCGTGAACACGGCTGCAGTTTTGGCAATGGCGGGAATCGAACCCGGGCCTACCGAGTGAAATTCCCGCGCGCTAACCACTGGGCTACCGTGCCATCCGCGACAATCTCCATAACTTTATTTTTATTCGGCAATTTTGGGAATCGAACCCGGGCCTACCAAGTGCAAATCCCGCGCACTAACCACTGGGGTACTTCACCCTCCGCGATATTCTTCATAACTTTCTTTTTATTCACCCAATTTAGACCGGAACCAAGTGGGAGAAGCATCCACAGGGACCGTACCCTTCTTCCCCTACCACCAACCTCTCGGAAGGACTTACAGACCCACATGTTTAACGTGATCGTACTCCGCGTAAACACGGCGGCAATTTTGGGAATCGAACCCGGGCCTACCGAGTGCAATTTCCACGCGCTAACCATTGGGCTACTTTGCCCTACGCGACAATCTCCATAACTTTCTTTTTATTCATCCAATTTAGACCGTACCCTCCTTCCCCTACCACCAACTTCTCGGAAGGACTCACGGACCCACATGTTTAACGTGCTCGTACTCCGCGTAAACACGGCGGCAATTTTGGGAATCGAACCCGGGCCTACCGAGTGCAATTTCCGCGCGCTAACCATTGGGCTACTTTGCCCTACGCGACAATCTCCATAACTTTCGTTTTATTCATCCAATTTAGACCGTACCCTCCTTCCCCTACCACCAACCTCTCGGAAGGACTCACGAACCCACATGTTTAACGTGATCGTACTCTGCGTGAACGTGGCGTAAGTTTTGGCAGTGGCGGGAATCGAACCCGGGCCTACTGAGTGCAATTCCCGCGCGCTAACCACTGGGCTGCCGCGCCCTCCGCGACAATCTCCATAACTTTCTACATATTCACCCAATTTAGACGGGAACCCAGTGGGGGAGGCATCCACAGGGGCCGTATCCTCCTTCCCCTACCACCAACCTCTCGGAAGGACTTACGGACCCACATATTTAACGTGATCGTATTCCACGTAAACACGGCGGCGATTTTGGCAGTGGCGGGAATCGAACCCGGGCCTACCGCTAACTTCCCGCGCGCTAATTTGCAATTTAAAATGACCATATGCTTAATTCCATCATCCTCATTCCATTGTTTCATTGTTCCATCATTTAAAATATCCATAAAATTAAAATATCCATTTAAAATATCCAAAAGTTAAAATATACATTTAAAAAATCCAGATCGTCCCATCATTTAAAATATAAATATAATAATTTATATAGAGCAAAGGCGCTCTATTCAGAACCGTGACGTCACCTCCACCTTGACGTCCCCACCCACCACCTTCCCTGCTTCAGCGGGGGAGAAACGAACGGAACGCCGAGAAATTTAAAATCATGACGTCTTTAAAATTGCGATCCTGAAGGCAATTTTCATTATTTCTGGACCAGATTAGACTTGTAAGAATGCCAGATATTTCAGCTTTCTAAAAATGTAAATTATTAGTCGAAATTATGAGTACTTTTTACTATGCGAGAATTTAAAAACAAAAAATCGTTTTTTTGAGCCAAAAGTGACTTTTGTTTTAAAATCTTTAAAAAATATTAAAAATCGAAATGGAGATTTGAAATTCATATATTTTTACTCGCAATTGTCTGCTCTTTCCGATGGTGTGAGTTGTTTTTTTCTACGACGTCTGGATCGTGGAGAAAAAAGGGCAAAAAGGGCAAAAAAAGGTCGAAATCGCATAAAACATTAAATAAATAAAAAAATAATTAGAATTTTGAAAATCGGTTTTCACGTGTCCCCTTCCCTCCCCCCCAGGTCTCCGATTGCCAAATTTCGTAGCTCTCCGACGCGCGGTCGCGAAACGTATAGTGTATAAGACAGACACACACACACACACACACAGACATTGCCTTTTATTATTTAAGACTAGCCGCCTTTGGCGACCAGCCTGTTCGCTACCCTTGAAAATTCTGACCGTGGCAAACTCGTTGGCGCGACCTACCAGAAAGGTGTAAGGTAACTGCTTGGAAGGCCAGGAAGTGCCACACAATTTAGACCGGAACCCAATGGGGGAGGCATCCAAAGAGACCGTACCCTCCTTCCCCTACCACAAACCTCTCGGAAGGACTTGCAGTCCCACACGTTTAACGTGATCGTACTCCGCGTGAACACGGCTGCAGTTTTGGCAATGGCGGGAATCGAACCCGGGCCTACCGAGTGAAATTCCCGCGCGCTAACCACTGGGCTACCGTGCCATCCGCGACAATCTCCATAACTTTATTTTTATTCGGCAATTTTGGGAATCGAACCCGGGCCTACCAAGTGCAAATCCCGCGCACTAACCACTGGGGTACTTCACCCTCCGCGATATTCTTCATAACTTATTTTTTATTCACCCAATTTAGACCGGAACCAAGTGGGAGAAGCATCCACAGGGACCGTACCCTTCTTCCCCTACCACCAACCTCTCGGAAGGACTTACAGACCCACATGTTTAACGTGATCGTACTCCGCGTAAACACGGCGGCAATTTTGGGAATCGAACCCGGGCCTGGTAACTGGTTGGACGGCCAGGATGTGCCACCCAATTTAGACCGGAACCCAGTGGGGGAGGCATCCACAGGGAACGTACCCTCCTTCCCCTACCACCAACCTCTCGGAAAAACATACGGACCCATATGTTTAACGTGATCGTACTCCATGTCAGTGGCGGAAATCGAACCCGGGCCTACCGCGTGCAATTCCCGCGCGCTAACCACTGGGCTACTTCGCCCTCCGCGACAATCTCCATAACTTTCTTTTTATTCACCCAATTTAGACCGTACCCTCCTTCCCCTACCACCAACCTCTCGGAAGGACTCACGAACCCACATGTTTAACGTGATCGTACTCTGCGTGAACGTGGCGTAAGTTTTGGCAGTGGCGGGAATCGAACCCGGGCCTACTGAGTGCAATTCCCGCGCGCTAACCACTGGGCTGCCGCGCCCTCCGCGACAATCTCCATAACTGTCGGCTGCTATTGCTGTGTTAGCTGAGCGACTAGACTAGAAAATTTGAAAGTCATTTGCAGATTTAGCAGTGTTTTGGCCATATCCATATCTGAAGTGCTGGTAAAGAAAAATTTGTAGCAGATGATATGCAGTAGTGATGTGTTTTCTCAAGAAAGCAAGCTCGTTAAACACAAACACAATTTATTTGTTGTGAGATCCATTGCATCAGATGAAGTTACAAAATAAAACACTGTAACATTCGTTGCAAAGCAAAATTATATACAATGAGCTAGCAAGCTCATGAAAAAGATTGTAAACAGTTTTTATGACTAGGCACACACTCTCAGTTACTATAACATCGGTAAGTAGAAAAAACAGCTACTGTACCACACATGCCGTGCACGTTAATGAAGCCACCATCATCAGGTCACACGTCATGGCTTTAGAAGTTAGACTACTCTCTACCGATCAAGGTCTGCCTTCCATACAAGGTCTTTCACCGTCGATCACCGTCTGATCGATCTGACTATACGTCGAGTCTTAAGTCTGCATAACTACAAGATCTTAAACTCTGAAAAGTCTCCCACGTCTACTACATGGTCAGTCAAGGTCTGTAAAGTCTCTGAATAACTGAGAATGTGTCCTATCATATATACACTGTGATGGGTACGCTCCGGAACACAACCGTTGACGGCAGCGCCCTCACTATATGCAAATCAGAATGCGCGCGCGGCGAGATGGCGATTTGCATGAATGGCATGTTCTGTTCCCGTCACGAGTCGTTCACGAGAACGGTAGAACCATTCTAAAAATGTAAACACGTTCTCGCGATAACGAGAATCGCGACGAAAACAGAACCAAGTTTCCAACAATCGGCCCCCTCATGCAAAACCCCAAATCTCGGCGCACGTGCTATCAATCAATGAAATTATTCTAAAAAACATAACAGCAAAAATGTCAAGTTCTTTAGTATCCAGCAAAAACATAAAGTATATATATTACTTTTCATGTTAAGCAAAAAAAAAATTTATCATTGAAAGAAAAATTTAGATATCATTGAAACACTAAGTTCCAAAAAATTTAATTTAAGTCAAAATTTAAGTTTCAAGAAATTTAAGTATAATAATTTAAATTTAACATTTAAGATTAAAAAATTTTACTATAAATATCAAATTCAATTTGTGTAGAAAATTTTATGTATAATTATTAAATTTAACATTTAAGATTAAAAAAATTTCACTTTAAATATCAAATTCAATTATGTAGAAAATTTTATGTATAATTATTAAATTTAACATTTAAGATTAAAAAAATTTCACTATAAATATTAAATTCAATTTGTAGAAAATTTTATGTATAATTATTAAATTTAACATTTAAGATTAAAAAAATTTCACTATAAATATCAAATTCAATTTGTGTAGAAAATTTCATGTATAATTATTAAATTTAACATTTAAGATTAAAAATTTTACTATAAATATCAAATTCAATTTGTGTAGAAAATTTCATGTATAATTATTAAATTTAACATTTAAGATTAAAAAATTTCACTATAAATATCAAATTCAATTATGTAGAAAATTTTATGTATAATTATTAAATTTAACATTTAAGATTAAAAATTTCACTATAAATATCAAATTCAATTATGGCTGTTCATTATCTCTGTCCAAGACCAGTATACATAATTAATACTAATAGCAATGACACAGATAATGAAAGATTTTTTTTTTCCTTTCTGTGTTGTATTCAAATTTAAATAAGTGGTTTGTCATCAATGAATCATAGCCAAGTGTATGATAACAAGGAGTAAACACACAAAGATAATACACATAAGCATAACTGTCTTATGCGGGAATTGAAAACATGGATATATATATACATTCAGTGTAATGTGAAAAATTTTAGAAAGTTCATTGTAAACAATACACATATATATACTCTAGATACAATTATCTGCATCACAGAGGGAGGAGTAATTTATACGATATCCTAACCATATTTTGTAAAAGAAAGAAAAAAAATTTAGAAGTTACAAATTTAATCATTTTTGTTTTTGGAAATTTGATTACAAAAATTTAATGCTAAAAATTCCTCAAACATTTGGCAAATCTTATTAATGTACTGCCTATGATGTATAAAAATTTTGTTATTGATTTCAGCAAATTCCACACCTAACAGTTTTTGGACCTTCCCTAGAGATTTGATATCAAATTCTCCCTTTAGCAAAGAAACTACATGATCAATATCACCTATTATTTCTATGTTGCTTGCCTCTGGCCTGGATTTGATATCCCTCTTTTCTCTGAAGTTAAACAAATTTTGGTCATAATGTATGTTAGCCTTAGCACAGAATTTTTTAACATCATTATGACTTCTCAGCCTATGTTTATCACCCCTCACTGAGTAGTAAACATCAGTTCGAGTTCCATCAGGCCTGGGTACAGCTTTCCTTTCCCAATCTATGTTTGAACAGGGGGTCAGATCGGAATCAGCAGGAGAGTCCTCTTCCTCACTAGTATGACTAGTGTCATGGCTCTCACCTGCTTCTTCCTCTGACTCACTATCCAAACATCCCGATCCTGAATCTGATGTTCGAGTAAAACCCGATTTCTTTTGGGTGAAGTTTCTAGGTCGAATGGGGTCCAGGACGCCTTCCGCTGCTTCCATCTCCTCAAAACGGACATTGCTTATTTCTAATATTTTTCCTTCTTTCACAAGAAGAATTCTATAGCCCCTGGTATTTTCTGCATATCCTACCATAACTCCCAGTTGAGCTCTTAGGTCTAGCTTCTTCCTAAGCTGTTTTGCAATACCAGCATAAGCCTTACATCCAAAAACTCTGAGATGGGATACAGCAGGCTTCTTCCCATAGTACAATTCGTGTGGAGTTTTAACTTTAAATTTATGGCAAATCCTGTTCTTTGTATAAGTAAAACATAGGATTGCCTCTGCCCACATTTTGTCACCAACTTTGCTTTGATTAAGCATTGCCTTGACACAATCTAACGCTGTCAGGTTGAATCTTTCAGATACCCCGTTTTGTTCGGGTGTATAAGTGTTAGATCGTTCATGCTTAATCCCTAACTTTTTCAAAAAAGCTTTAAATTGACCGTGACAAAATTCCATGCCGTTATCAGTACGGATGCACAAAATCTTTTTGCCTAATTGTCTCTCCTGACAAGCTTGAAAATCCTGAAAAACTTTGAACACATCTGATTTTTGTTTTAAAATAAAAACAAACACCTTGCGGCTAAAATCGTCTGTAATAGTCAAGAAGTATTTGTTTCCCCCCAATGAAGCTACAGGCATTGGACCACAAACGTCCATGTGCAGTAATTGCAAAGGTTCTGTAGATCTAATCCTGCCTATTGGTTTGTACGAAACTCTTTTAGATTTTGCAAGTTTGCAATGAATGCAATTTACTTTTGCATATTTTAATTTTGGGAGTCCGTTTGCCGCGGAAACTTTACTTGTTTGGTGCAAGTAGTCTGAGTTAATATGGCCATATCTTCTATGCCATAATTCAGTTTTGTTCAGAATTTCAACTGTTGAACCACTAATTTTATTTGACTTTGATTTTAAATCAGATTTGTTTTTCCTTTTATTCAAGTTAGGCCTAATTTTGTTTTGACTTTGACTATTTGTTGCAGGGGTTTTTCTAACCTGTTTAGAATTTTTGTCCCTATCCTGATCTCCTTTACGGCCCTCAACACTACTATTTAAACTTTTAGTTGAGTACTGTGGTTTTAAGAAATACAATCCTTCTTTACGTTTAGCGTAAAAGAAATTTTCTCCCTCAGGAGTCTTAAACCATAGAATACCTTTGGCTGCACTAAAAGAATAGCCCTGCTCTTCTAATACAGATGCGGCCAACAAGTTACGCCGTAATTTTGGTGAATACATAACATTTTGTAGCACAATATTATTTGTATGATCTTTAAATTTAACATACATGTTCACCGTTCCAATAGCCTCAACTGGGCTTTCCATATCACCCACTGCTAGCGACATAGATGTATCCTTACATTTATCAAATTTTGAAAACATTTTAACATCATTACAAAAGTGTCGCGTAGCAGCGGTGTCAATCACCCAGCTGAGCCTATTGTCAGGATTATCAACAATATTAGCTTCTACATTTATATTTGAAAATACTTCAATAATACTAGAGCTAGTCATCTTTTTCAATTTTGGGCATTGTGCCTTTACATGACCAGTTTTATTACACATAAAACATGGTCCTATGACCTTAATAGACTTTTTAACTTTGGTGACATTTTTGCATTTAGCGCTAACATTTGAAAAATATACAGATGAATTGGAACTTACATTATTATTGTCATGATCCTTCCTCAACTGTCTAATCCTGCCCTCCTCCAAAGACAGTTCTTTCTGAATTTTATCCAATTTAAAATCAGTATCGCTCCAGCGATAAATGATTTGAATGATACTCTGGTACTGGTCTGGGAGATACCGGATGGCTTGGAATGCCACGTACACATCCTCCACGGGGTGATTCACGTTCTTGAGCTTGGTGACAGCTTTCCTTATCCTCGTACAGAATATGTCGATGGGCTCCTCGATTTCCGGGCGTAGACTGAAAAACTCGTCCAACAGATGAACTAAATTAGCGCGCGTTGGGGCCTCAAAATGCGCCTCCAACTTCTCCCACGCATCCGCCGGGCTGTCGTCGATGTCGAGCAGTTCTCTGTACTCCGCCGAGATATTTCGAAACAGGATGGAAAGTGCGCGGTCGCTGCTGCGCATGTACTCCTCTCGCTCGCGGCGTGACGTAGATTCGTCGACTGGTAATGCAGTACGGTTGATGTGGCCGTAACATCCTTCTCCTTTCAGGATAAATGAAATTTCATTACGCCAGGTGACGTAATTGTCCCTGTTTAACGCTTCTATGCCGTTGCTCACCGCCATAGTCTTTAACTGTGACTAGAGTGCGTTGTTTACCTTTCTGCTTGATGCAAATGGCGCCGGTCGCGGCCCCCGTCGATGGAATTCACAACTCTTCACTGCTGCTTTATCACGGATAAAAGTTATGGCCTTGACATACTACGGCCCATAACCAAATGTCGGCTGCTATTGCTGTGTTAGCTGAGCGACTAGACTAGAAAATTTGAAAGTCATTTGCAGATTTAGCAGTGTTTTGGCCATATCCATATCTGAAGTGCTGGTAAAGAAAAATTTGTAGCAGATGATATGCAGTAGTGATGTGTTTTCTCAAGAAAGCAAGCTCGTTAAACACAAACACAATTTATTTGTTGTGAGATCCATTGCATCAGATGAAGTTACAAAATAAAACACTGTAACATTCGTTGCAAAGCAAAATTATATACAATGAGCTAGCAAGCTCATGAAAAAGATTGTAAACAGTTTTTATGACTAGGCACACACTCTCAGTTACTATAACATCGGTAAGTAGAAAAAACAGCTACTGTACCACACATGCCGTGCACGTTAATGAAGCCACCATCATCAGGTCACACGTCATGGCTTTAGAAGTTAGACTACTCTCTACCGATCAAGGTCTGCCTTCCATACAAGGTCTTTCACCGTCGATCACCGTCTGATCGATCTGACTATACGTCGAGTCTTAAGTCTGCATAACTACAAGATCTTAAACTCTGAAAAGTCTCCCACGTCTACTACATGGTCAGTCAAGGTCTGTAAAGTCTCTGAATAACTGAGAATGTGTCCTATCATATATACACTGTGATGGGTACGCTCCGGAACACAACCGTTGACGGCAGCGCCCTCACTATATGCAAATCAGAATGCGCGCGCGGCGAGATGGCGATTTGCATGAATGGCATGTTCTGTTCCCGTCACGAGTCGTTCACGAGAACGGTAGAACCATTCTAAAAATGTAAACACGTTCTCGCGATAACGAGAATCGCGACGAAAACAGAACCAAGTTTCCAACAATAACTTTCTACATATTCACCCAATTTAGACGGGAACCCAGTGGGGGAGGCATCCACAGGGGCCGTATCCTCCTTCCCCTACCACCAACCTCTCGGAAGGACTTACGGACCCACATATTTAACGTGATCGTATTCCACATAAACACGGCGGCAGTTTTGGCAGTGGCGGGAATCGAACCCTTGCCTACCGCTAACTTCCCGCGCGCTAATTTGCAATTTAAAATGACCATATGCTTAATTCCATCATCCTCATTCCATTGTTTCATTGTTCTATCATTTAAAATATCCATAAAATTAAAATATCCATTTAAAATATCCAAAAGTTAAAATATACATTTAAAAAATCCAGATCGTCCCATCATTTAAAATATAAATATAATAATTTATATAGAGCAAAGGCGCTCTATTCAGAACCGTGACGTCACCTCCACCTTGACGTCCCCACCCACCACCTTCCCTGCTTCAGCGGGGGAGAAACGAACGGAACGCCGAGAAATTTAAAATCATGGCGTCTTTAAAATTGCCATCCTGAAGGCAATTTTCATTATTTCTGGACCACATTAGACTTGTAAGAATGCCAGATATTTCAGCTTTCTAAAAATGTAAATTATTAGTCGAAATTATGAGTACTTTTCACGATGCGAGAATTTAAAAACAAAAAATTGATTTTTTGAGCCAAAAGTGAGTTTTGTTTTAAAATCTTTAAAAAATATTAGAAATCGAAATTCAGATTTGAAATTGATATATTTTTACTCGAAATTCTCTGGTCGTGAAATGTCTGGATCGTGGAGAAAAAAGGGCAAAAAACGGTCGAAATCGCATAAAACATTAAATAAATAAAAAAATAATTAAAATTTTAAAAATCGGTTTTCATGTGTCCCCTTCCCTCCCCCCCGGGTCTCCGATTGCCAAATTTCGTAGCTCTCCGACGCGCGGTCGCGAAACGTATAGTGTATAAGACAGACAGACACACACACACACACACACACACAGACATTGCCTTTTATTATTTAAGAAGAAGATGTCTAAGATCAATATTTGAGGAATAAAAGCAAAGGTCAATGTTTTTGGGGCATCTTGTACCAAAGTACACATGTGGATTTAATGTTATGTTACTATATTTTTTCCATATACATTACTGCCTCATTCGTTGTATATTACTTCAGTTCACTATTGTTCAATGATTTTTAGTATATCCAATGTTCATTGCACATGTGAATAAGTACCGAAAGTTATTCCATATTTCATACAAATGTCCATTTTATCCGAAAGTTCGTACATTGGAAGCTTGTTATAGGGTAATTAGATTTATTAATCAGGGTTTATTGGCAAATAAAAGTTTTTAGCCTTTTCGCTAAAACCTCTAAAATAGTTTTAGCATTTATATATTTTATTTAGCCAAAATGCCTGGCTAGTATTTCTTTTTAACATCGAAATAAAATATGTACAGGATGTTTGTCCAAAACGAAGTTTATTCTTACCGTTACTAATTAACAGATTCTCCTTTATAATGTTATTATACAAATCGCACCACTATTCATATCATTTATTTTTTTATTAAGCAATGTAAATTTAAGAAGTTAATATATTCTATGTCGAAAAGTGTACCAAATTTTGCTTCTAAGTGCAACTAATGTAGAAATAAAAATTTAAATTTTGTATTTCTTCAAATTTATTCCCCTGAAAATTTTTATTGCCTTCATAAAGTTCTGTACCTTTTTAATACAACTTTGTAATTTATTACATATTTCTAAGATCAATATTTAAGGAATAAAAGCAGAGGTCAATGTTTTTGGGACACCCTGTATATATATATATAATATAAATAAATAAATAATATATTGTCATGTTTCAAATCTTTGAACCCTAACTAACCAGGTTCCACTAATTGCAGAGACTTAAATTTTGCATATTGTTGTTTTTGTGGTACATTTTGTTCAGCGCATCACCATTGCAATGCAGTTAAAAAAAATTCTGTGAATATTCCCCGAGTAAATATTTTTGAGAAAGGATAGTTTGTTAAGTGTCTGAATAGAATTTCAATAGGGTTCATGCAGATTCGGTCTTGTGTTTTTTCATGTCCTCAGAAATTAACATACTACAATTTTCCATGTCCTCAGAAATTAACATACTACAGAAACTCCACAATTAAAAATTGGTATAAATACTGGGTGCCAATAAGGGCACTTTAGTTTAGCTTATTCTGTAAGCAATCAGTGTGTAAAATACTTTTTTTTTCATTGTATAGCACTTTTGCTATACCAAAGGAATTTTGTGTAGCAATTATTAATTAATGTGTAGCATTTATCGAAAAAACTTTAGTTTTCAAAATAATAAATTGAATATCAAATTCTGAATATTATACTTACTAAAAACAAAAGAACGTTACTAATTTTAACTTTTTACTGGCATTATATTACAATTTTATACTGTTATTTTTATTTTGCAACAAATATTAATCATAATCAGGATATTACAAATCCAAAAGTTGTACAGAAAAGTGAGGAAAAAGATTATTCGGAATCACTTTCAGTTCCCTTTTTTTTTTCTCTTTTGCCATATGGCTTAGTGTTTGGACATCTAGAAGTACAAAAAAAAAAATTCAGTACCTTATCAGGTGAGAAATCTTGTAGTGGAGGTCCTTCGAGCATATTTCGAAGCAAATTTTCAAGGGTTTCTTTTAAGTGATTTCTGCAGTCAGTTTTTATTCTACCCATAAAAGAAAATCCTCTTTCCACAGTTGCATTTGAAATGGGTAATATCAATAAAATTTCAAATAAGTGTGCAAGATTCAGGAATTTTTCTTTATTCGTTTTTAAAACAAATTTCCACATGTCTTGTCGAGTAAAGAGAAATAAACTTTGTTTCCAAAAAATTTTTATTTCTTGCCATTCTTCATTCATCATTAGGATATCAACTTTATTTAAAAGAAGCAATGCCTCTAATGTTTTTTTCAGCAATTCTATCTCCTTATCTCCAAATTCAATCAAAAGCTTTTTATTGGAAGGCCACAATGTTACATCTAAAATCTTAACAGCTTGTATTATTTTGCTTTTGGTATCTGAAAATGTATTGTCGATACAAGCTTGTAATGTTGTCATATACATCTTAGCTTTATCACTTTCGGTTAACTTTCCAGTCAATTCTACATTTGCAAATGGTTCACTATTTTCTACTTCCATGATACTAAAAGAGAAATAATCCTTATCTTTAGCTTCTATATCAATAAATTTTTTTAATGTATCTTTTTAGCTTTCTAAATACATTATTGCATGCAGAAGATCACAACTATCTTTTTGAAGCCACAGTGAAAGTTTTGATAATTTTTCATATATTTTTAACATCAATAGTAAATAATATACAAAACTTCTTGACTTCAAAATTTTAAGATAGCCTTTAACTTTTACTGCTCGAGTTCCTGATTCCGATAATACTGAATTTTCTAAATGAATAACAATAAGTGCATATGATTTTATTAAAGATTGAGCTGCTCTTTTTTTTATGATCAATCCATCTGGTGCCTTGGATATTTTTGGGACTACAACCGGCCCTCGACTTTCGCACATTCTACTTTTGCACAATTCGCTATTTCGTACATTTTGAAAAATTCAATTTTTTAAAGATTTTTGTCGATAATGTTAAAATTGTTCGCTCCTACGCAGCTTGCGCTCACTCGCATATTGCCGACTTCTCGGAATCGTTGTGAGTCACTAGGGTTCCGAGCTTCTGTGGCCGAATATCAAATGCATACAATGTATTAAACAGGTTTAGTCTTGCTTTAGGGCGTGTGTCGATGCATTGTGTGTTTTGCCAATTTATTTGTATGTTTAAATATTTCGCCCTTATAAATTTATAAACATGAGTGAGAACTGGAGAAACTACAGTGTTGATATGAACAAAAAGAAATTAAAGACTCATAAACTTCATACGATCGAGACAAAGATAGAAATAATTAGGCGTTCTAAAAGCGGTGAATCTTTTGCTTCAATTGGCCGTTCGTACGACATAAACAGGTATACATTATGTTCAATTTTGAAAAACAAAAATGAAATTAAGGAATACGTTCAAAATCATGGAAATATATCTTCAAAGATTGTTTCCAAAAGACACGGCATAGTGATGGATGAAATGGAAAGATCTTTGTCATCATGGATTGGTGATCAACATCAAAACGATGTCCATCTGAGTTTTTCAATTATTCAAGCTAAGGCTCTTAGTTTGCATGCAGATTGGAAGACTAGATTAAAAGAAGATTCTAACACTGTGTTTCAAGCAAGTAATGGCTGGTTCGACAAATTTAAAATGAGGTACTCTTTACATAATATTAAATTCACTGAGGAATCAGCTGATGCACATAAAGATACTGCAAAAGAATTTATTTCTTCATTGTCCAAAATTATTGTAGATGGAGAATATTCTCCTAGCCAAATATTCAATGTAGACGAGAGGGGTTTATTTTAGAAAAAAATGCCTAATCGTACATTCTTCTCGAAGGAAGAATCAGTTGTCCCTAGACATAAACCTTCTAAAAACCGATTGATATTGCTTCTTGGTGGAAACTTAGCTGGTGATTTAAAATTGAGGCCAATGTTAGTTTATCAAGTAGAAAATCCCAGAGCATTGAAAGGGAAAGATTGCTTCCTGTCATTTGGAAATCAATTAAAAAAGCCTGGGTTACTGCTTTAATATTTAAAGATTTGTTCACTTTTCATTTCGTGCGGCAGTTAAGCAATATTGTAAAGATAAAAATTTACAATTTAAAGCATTATTAATCTTAGACAATGCTCCAGGACACCCAAAATCTCTGCAGAATTTATACCTGGAAATCAATGTTATGTTTCTTCCTCCCAATACTACCTGCCTCATACAGCCCATGGACCAAACAGTGATAGCTGTGTTTAAACGATATTATATGAGGACAATAATGAATTGGGTCATTAAAGCAACTGACAGGGAAGGTGGGCCTATATTAAGAGATTTTTGGAAGAACTATAATATATGGAACGCAATAAACAATATTAGAGACTCGTAGGCTGAAATAAGAGTCAACAATGAAAGGTTCCTGAAAACAATTATGCCCACAAATGATGAATGATTTTATAAATTCTGAAGAAACTCCGGAAACTATCACAGATGAAATAGTTAGCCTAATGAATGAACTAAACTTGGACGTCAACAACGAAGATGTTAATGAGTTGATTGAATCTCACTCAGTACCTCTGTCAAATGAATACTTAATTGAGCAACAAGAGTTAAATAAAATACACAATGAAAGTGAGGAAGAAGAAGCTGATAAAATCGTCAAGACTTTGACAATCAAAAATATGAATGAAGCCTTCATGCATCTTGACAAATTTTTAACTATCATGGAAGAATGTGATCCCAATGGAGAACGTATATCTGAAGTACGTAGAATGATTGAGAAAGACACAGCATGTTATAGAACTCTTTATTAAGAAAAGAAAAAAAGAGTGGTATTCATCTAACTCTTGACAAGTTTATAAAGAAAACACCTGAAAGTACTTAAACACGCTTCGTTAACTTAATTATATTGATAAATAAATATTATTATTGATAAATAAATATTTTAAAATATAATTTTTGATGCTTTTTTTTACATCCCTCTACTTTCGAACATTCAACATTCGCACACATTTTCAGGAACCAATTATGTGCGAAAGTCGAGGGCTGCCTATATATGAAGCAGAGTTTTCATCTTCTGCCATTACTTCTGATAATTCTAACCAACCCCAGGGGTGGTACTGGTTGAATATGAAAATTCAGGACACCAATTTTACAAAATTTCAGGACAAAATATTATAAAACAAAAAATATATAAAGTTATCCAGTGAAAATTACTTTAATGAAAACATTTATGTTTAATAAAACAAGTTGATAACAGATATTGATTTTTAATAATAATAAATAAAATGAATAAAATATGTCTCTGCTAAAATGGTTGCCTCTTTTTATTTGATTAAATCATTGCTTTAATCCCCCTTTTTGAAACATATCTCTTCATAGAGTTCATACCCATTTTTCAAAATAGGAAAATTTGTGTTATGCAAATATAATTAAAACAATTAGCCCTTATAACTAGCCAGAACATGAAAATAAGCTAGTTTAGTCAATCTAATATGCAACATTTAAAAGAATGAGATGGATGGTAAAAGATGCTGATATACTCTCGTTAATTCACGAAAAAAACTGAAGTTTGCAATCGCACTGTTTACACAAAAGTAATTAAGAAATTAACCGTAATAATTAACCAGACTGTGAAAATATGTTAGTTCAGTTAATCTAATATGCAATATTAAGAAGATGGAGATGGATGGAAAAAGATACTAATGTACTCTCGGCAATTCATGAGAAAAACTGAATTGCACAATTGTACTGTTTATGCAAAAATAATTAAAAAAAGTAACCTTAATAATTAATCAGAATATGAAAAAAAAGCTAATTTAGTCAATCTAATATGCAATATTTAGAAGATTGAGATGAATGGAAAGAGATACTAATGTAGTTTCGGCAATTCATGAGAACAAACTGAATTGCACAATCGCACTGCTTATGTGAAATTAATGGGAAAAAAATTCACATTTTAGCAATTTATACTGCAACCTTTGAAAACAAAGTTGAAGAAGCATATTTATTACTTTCATAAATAAGCAATCACAATCTTAATTTACATTGCACGCCGCCGTAAATCCCCTTTGATTTGATTTGCATTACCGTACATACGGCCGTAAATTTATATTGGCCTAGACTGAAGGAAATTTTCCTTAGAAAAGTATGAAAATTTCGCAATCCGTAGTATGAGATGAGGATATTTCCTCAATTCCATAGTAGATATTTCCGTAGTAGTCGGCATCTCTGCCTTTGAGATACGTAAAATTTCAGGATGACACATAAAAAATAAGGGAGGATGATACATTCCAGAATACAAATATTTTTTTCAGGAATTTCAGGACAAGTACGACCCCTGCAACCCCCAAGCATTAAGATTCTGATCGGAAGTTGGTCTTTTCCGCTATTATTTTGATTATTATTTCCGTTTGGATATCTTTGCAAAACATCTTTTAATTTTTGTTTATTTGCCTCTTTATATAACCTTTTGGAGTTTTGGGGTTAGTCTTGTGCTAGTTGTAACAAGTTACCTGGCAACACTGAAACTAATACTTTGTTTTCATTCCCGTATACTAAACGTTCAAACTTCAAACTGCAGTTGAAAAAAAACATATGATTTTCATAAAAATAAATATTTTTTAATAAATTTTTGAAAAAATGTAAATGCAGAAGAATTTGATTGCGAAAGGGTGTAAATTATTGACTGGAATGTTTATAATAGATGTGTCAGGGAGATGCTCTTCCGCGCAGTAATGATTATTGTTTATACTTTAATGGTTGCTTATAAGAAAAGGAGTAAGAGGGTGGCACAGGGAATAGGACATAGTTTATGAATGTGTAGATGAGTGGGAAACATAAGATTATGGTGGCTATGCGGGAAATAGCTTGTCGTATCTAGATTTATTTTTTTTGATAAGGTAAGCTGTATATTGATTTTTTTTTCGGTATGTTTTATATTGCTTTTTTTAGTTAATAAGTTTTTTTTTATTTGTTTCTATTTCTCTTTTGTTTGGTTAAGTAACAGAGTTCTTACAGTGCTTAAAAATATTAAGAACTTGTTTCCATAAAATGTGTGAATTTACGGGAACTGCCATAATTCGTTATAAATTATGGGAACTGCTGAAATATGGAGGTCACCTGGATTTGAGCTCAAATTTCGCAACTCAGTTCCGTGTATCACTGAGAGTCCAAAAGTATCAGTTTGCATCTATTTTCATCTTCTAAATATCTCATATCAGAGCAATATAATTTTTTTTTTATTTTTATAATTCGACTAAGCAAATATTTTACCAAACCAAATTATTTCTCGCAGAAATTGTACATTTGTGCAATTCAGTTTTTTATTTACCTGCGTCGCTGCGCCATTCAGTTTTTAGTCACTTGCGTTGTTCATGTCATCACGATATATCGCGATATTAGACTGCCGATATATCACGATGTTGAAATTCCTGGATCTGAAGGGGAAAAGTCTGGTATGTAAACTTTCCACGTATGTAGCAGAGGAAAATAAATGCAGAGTCATTTCTTAGAAAAACAAAATCAGCATTTATTCAAAAAATGACAGTCTTGCCTAGTTGAACAGGCTGGGGACAATATCAACATGCAGCTAGAACAAACATATTTACAGACTTTGTAATTGAGCTTTGTAATATGGCTGGGAAGTTCACTTTGGAAAACATCAATAAACATTGCTTTCCTCTGTATGTCGTTTGACATCCATCTATTTGTAGGTCACATACCTGAACATGAGGAAACTTGACACATTTCTAGATGACTGGATTAGCACATAAATGATCAGAAATAGTAAAGCACCGGGTAGAAAGTTCAATCGCGCGGGATCAGTTCCATCACTCACTTAAACTACCGTTGAAGTATAACTTATTACCATTATAATTGCCTTTCAACTAAGACAAACATCTTTACAAATCCTCATTAACTAGTTATCTCAAACTATAACTATGTCGAATACATCGGCAGAAGATAACTACATTGTCATGATCAACAAGATCATCAGGCATCAACTCAATACCGAGCTCTTTCATAATACAATCCAATATAATGATACTAATGCATTACTGATGCAACCCTATACTGATGTTTCCAAACTGAGCTTCCTATATACACCGGGACCAGCACCTACCAGAATGATTTCAGAGGTCCACCCCTAAATATGCAAATGAGTTTGTGTACGCATCGGATATTCAAATTTGCATGAAGACTTCTGCTGAAAGAATTCTGTGAATCATTCCTGAGAACGAAGTAAGTAAATCAAAAATAAATTTGTTTTTGAAAATCACTCAGGAGAATAGTGACTCATGATCTTTTGTTTGCATGAGGGGAGCCGATTGTTGGAGGAATGTAATCTGTTAAATTTGACGCATACACAATAGTACTAAAAAAAAATTCTAAGAATCTGGACATATTAATAAATGTCAAGTTCTCGGTATATACTTCAAATCATACTTGAAAAAATTTATAAAATATTCTTAGGTCACTAACATTTACAAATATAACAATATAATGAGACATAGTCCCACACAACACAAGTACGTCCACAGTAAATCCAGAGGAAGTCATATGCAGAATTTCAGTACGTCCTAAGGAGTGTCTGTATTTTCCTAGATACTTCCAGAAGAGGTCCTCTGGAGATACAAATGTCACACTTTAAGACGTACTGTGGAGATCATTTTAGAATGAGCTCATGACTTTTCAGGATGAGTTTAGGCTTTTAGTGGATTTTTTAGGAACTTCTGGGATGTCTTCAGGCATATCACAGTAGGCTTTGGGGACTTATGGGATGCCTTCACGCATATCACAGGAGGCTTTTGGGAGATATGTTTAGGCTAGTTTGTGGTGCCATAGATTTTTTATGGGATTCTGCAGGAATACTATGGGCTGTGTTTTGGCATATTACTGGAAGATTTGAGGATTTTTTAGGATCCTTTTCCTCCAGCCACTTGTTTCATCATCCCCATGTTAACCCATGGGAAATAGTCCCTAAAGTTTTAGTTTGCTTTTTTGAATTTTTTCCTGATGTTTTTGCCAAGCATATGAAATTTTTTTTTTTTAATTCTTAGTATGTATAACATTTAAAATAATTAGAAGTATTTATAACATTTTTGTAATATGAATGCATTATTTTTCAATACATATTATAAATACTTCTATTTTACATATTTTGTTAAAAATGTATAAACCTTCTTCTTTCTTTTTGATTAGCAAAAATCAGCAGGAAAGCTAGTAGTTTGTGGAATATTTTCCATAGATCAATGTGCAAAAAAGCAGACAAACAGTTGGGGGGAAAATAATCACATAAAGAATGATTTAGGATTCAATATTCAAATATATATGTATCATAAAATATAATCAATATAATTTATATTCACAACACCCAAATTTCAACTGTTTAATGACAAGGAAGCTAGTATTTATTTCAGAGTAACCAACTTATTTACAGTATACAAATACATCAATTTTCTTTAAATATTGAAATGTTTCCTTGTTATTATACAATTTAAATTCAAGGGATGAGAATATAAGCTAAATAAACTACCAATGCATTTATGATTTATATTTATTAACACGTTCGCTGCCAACTACGAGAATACTCGTAGTTGGCAAACTGAGTTTACTTGCCAGCTACGAGATAACTCATTATTCATTTCCTTACCTAAATCACAGATTAAAAGTATTGCCGTAACAAATGTATGCAATGTTTATGTGTTTGGCTTACAGGAAGGGACTAAATAATACTCTTGGCGTACTGAAATGGATTATTATTTCTCAATGTTTAGAGCACAAAAACATATCTATTCACGATATATTTTGAAGAACACAACAAATAAAAGATATTAAAATTTCAACATAATATAATAAATATAAGTATAATGAAACAAAATTATTTGTGATAAGTTTTAAAACAATTTTCAATGCACCGGGCAAAAATATTTTGTTTCACTCTTTATCTTCTGTCCAGTACAAACTCTACATGGCTTTGTAGGTCGAGCCTTCTTCTCCTTTAAAAATAATTTAAAAGCATAAAATTGCAGATAGGTTCTTGGCACGTGTGAATGGACGCACTATATCAGCTTTGGCAGCAAAAGTGTTAAGTGCAATATCTTTTAATTTTGAAATGTGTTCAAAATCTTAAATGCAATAATTTAACTCACTCAGATAAATGTGAAACTCCATTTAAAATAGGTGCATTTCTAAATTCATAAGGAAATCATATTTGTATATAAAAATGATTATTCTCCAGAATAAATTGAAGAAAATATGTATAACTTGACGATTATAAAATAGACATGCAATGTAAATAAAATTTGTGTTAAAGTTCTGATTTTTTTTTAAATAATTGCTTAGTTTAAGTTTGCTATGAATAAACTAGGACCATTACCAACTATTTACTGAGAAAATTACAAAATCTTTCCACTTTATAACACAAAAATTCTTATTTCAACTGTTGTCAATTTCCTTTAGTGGTAAAATATTACAGTTGAATATAAAATTTTGTCATTTGCAAATAAATAAAAATCAATCCCTTTGTGTGTATTTCAATAAATGTAGCTGTAATTTAGATCATAAAAGAATATTATTTATTGGTCAAATTGGTCATCTCCACATTTTCATTTTGAAAATAAATTATGAAATTGTGATACCAAGCAACTGAGAATGGAGACATAAGAAGCAAATTAAAAATTAGAATAAAAAGCTTTTTATGAAAACTATAACGTACAGAGTAATATAAAATAATCGTATCTGTTTACAGAACCACCAAAACAAAAAGATAAATGGTAAAAAAGTACATCACAAACTTATCTAACCCGCATTTAGTGCATAAGACTAAAATTAGGTAACTTATATAAAAAAAAAAGTTTAAATATGTAATTATTTGCAAATAAGTTCCAAATATGACAAAATAAGCATGTGATTGTTGCATGTATCAAACTGAAAAGATAATTTTTATTTTATCCGAAAAGTATCTGCAAAATTAGTTACAATTTTGGAAGTTTTCACATACAGACTATGCATGTACATCTATGTTTCATACCTCTGACTTGTATAATTGCATATTAAGATAGACTAGCATTAAAACTTGTTATATTGGCATTTCCTACTGCTCCATTCAATATTATAGCAGAAAACTTGAAATATTTGTCATATTTGATGATTACATACAAAAATTCAAATACAACTGTTCATTATTTTCTGATGATCAGCTAGATTTAACCAATAACCAAGTAAATAATAAATATCGCATTTTACTACACAAGTAAACCTTTTAAAATCTTTAATTACTTTGTAACTAATAAATGAAAAATTAGAAGCAAAAGTGCTGATTGGTTTTATAAGAAAACATAAATCTGTTTTTTATAATGCAAATGGGAAATATACAGATATGACACTTTTGTGTTTATCTTTATTTACAGTATTATTAAAATATAAGCTGATTAAGGTAATATTAAATGTTGAAATATAGTACGTCATCCTAACATGTATCTTCGAGATTCATTTTATATGAAAGAAGTGATTGAGGTAACAATGACAGTAAATATATTTTATAATATTGTCATAATTTGTGAGTTTATATTCTTAAACTTTAAACATAAACATTTAAACAAGCTTTTTTTTACAATACAATCAGTATTTTTGCTTCACATATTTTTTTTTATAACTACAAATGTTTATGAACTTTTTCAGCATCTTTGTGTAGAAAAATGCAGTGAAAAATATTTTGAAAAACAAGACAACATTAAATTAAAATTTTGCAATTAATTATATATATTGTTAAATGTTACTAGTTTATTTATTAATTTTAAGATCTGAGTTGAAATGGGAAAATGTCTTTGGTACATCTTGGATAATGACAAAGTATTTTTTTAATCGTTGTTTATATCTTTTTATTGTCAAAATGCATAACCTTAATTTTAAATTAATTTAATTTCTCCTGACTACACAGCATTTGCTTTCAACAACATGGTTCTATTTCTACTACCGACTATTCCAGTTTCACATATGCAAATGTTTGGTTGGAAAAAATTATTATCTAATTAATTTAAAATTTATGCATGGTTGTGTGTTTGACATTTAAAAAGATATGGAGTAAATAGCTTAAAAAATACTATATTAATGTTATCCGCGATGACAGACTGAACACATTTTATTGTTCCAACTCTGAAATTATGTTTTGTATTGTGTGTTTTGTTCAAAAAATTTCTAATACCATGTTGCTTTTTTTATATCATCTAAGTATTTTATTTAAAACAAATCAAACTATCATGTTTGTTTTTTCATTTATTGCATTCGAAATTTCTTTGCAAAGTGTCATTTTGTTAGGGTTTTTTCCTTAAAATCATAATTTTTATGTTATATACTGCTTAAAAATAGTTTTTTTTATTCCATTTAGGTATCATTCCATTAAAAATGTCTATTGTTTTGTTCGAATACATTAAATGGTTATGTATAACTGTTTCCCAAATTATTGTAAATGGATAATGCTGCAAATTTAGTAAATGAATAATAGTTACAAATAAATATCAAATACTTTGATTATAAATATATGTAAAATAATGCATGTTAAGCACTTGGAGAATAATTATTTATATGTATGAAATATAATATAAATTATTTTTAATGGTTGGAATGCCTTAAAATGTCACCCCACATTTTAACGTATGTGTTGATATGTTGAAATGATGTATGAAGACAATATCTCCAAATGCTGGGCATGTTGGGAAAACGTAAACAAACAATTGCTATTCACAATTCCCCTGAACGTTGTTCAACTAATAAATTCCTTTTGAACGACTCGCTTCGTTCTCGGGAGTGAATCATGGCATTTTTCCAGCAAGCAAATCATGCAAATCTTGTGCTCGTCCCATATGCAGGTAATCTGCATATCTGGGGGCGTTTCTGGTTACGATTGCATTCCGGAAAAGTCCCATCTTCGGATATATATATATATATATATACTGGGTTCATCTTGAAGCAGTTGTCTTGTATTCTTATCTAGTAATTCTGCTTTGGTAAGGTATTCTCTATCTCTTCATATCTTGTCTTGACGTGTGGTCTGTATGACCTTGTTAGTTAATTGTGTAAAAGTTATGTTACATGAGAGTACAGTCAATGACAAAATATGGACAGAAGCCATTTTGTGTTTTACCTATATTAAGAACTGGATCTGCCGCAAAATTTAAGAATAAAACTCCACATGAACTCTATCCGACCGGGGATACATGCCCTATAAACTCTTGGGTTAGGGCCCTTGGTCTGAGTTTATACATGAGCTCTACAGTGGTAGAAAATCAGCTGTAGCTCACCTCAGAATCTTTAGTAGTAAGGCATATGTTGGCAAACCAAAACAACTCAGAAAACAATGGATATGAGGGCTCAGAAAGGAGTCATGGTTGGTTATACCACAGGTACCAAAGGATACAGGATTTTGATCCCAAAAGAAAAAAGGGTAATTGAAACCATTAATGTAAGGTTTGAGGAGAGTTGTGAAACAGTGGAAAGCATCCTTGGATACTATTTATCCCAGTACTATCACCTTGAAGATATCTTGCGATAACTGCTCTGTAAATTCTGAAGGAGAGTATCTGATGGGGAGATCAGATGAAGTAGGAGAGAGTGAAGACACTGGTGACACTGATCTGACTCTTTGGTTGGACATTGCTTGAGAGCGAAAAGTCGATCGAAGGCCTGATGGCAGCGCAACAGATGTCTACTATTACATCAGGGGGGATAAGAAAAGACTGAGGTCACATAATGAATTTATGAAATATTGTACCAAAAATAAAATCCAATATGATCAGGACATATTTAATTTTCGGGATAAGAAAAAGATAATTGGGACCAGAAAAAGTGACAAACCAAAAGCGAGCAACATTGAACTCCAAATACCCAAAAGTTATAAAGCGGCCATAAAATCTTCCCAGTCTGAAAAATGGTGTAAGGCCATGGATGAAGAAATAGCTATAATGCAAGAGAGGGGTGTCTGGGAGTTGGTTCCTACACCCACCTCACGAAAGTAAATAGGCAGTATATGGGTCTACACAGTGAAGGAGGACAAAAATGGGGAAATCAAAAGATTTAAGGCACATTTAGTGGCTCAAGGGTATACCCAAGAGAAGGGGGATTCATATGAAGTGTTTAGCCCAGTGGTCAACTTTAGTATCATTAGAGCTTTGTTCATGATCTTTGTATGCTCAGCTGGATGCATTTTCAACTTGATGTCAAATCAACATATCTTTATGCTAAGTTAAATTTACATGAAACAACCACAAGGTTATATCAATCACTATGATTATGTCTGTCTGTTAAAAAGAGCCTTCATCAAAGTAGAAGGGAATGGTATATAGAACTTGACACTATAGGAGCCGACTGCGGGGGTACTCGGGTGCTCCAGCACCCCCCAAAATTTTATCATTAACCAATTTTGTTATGTGCAATAACAGATGTTCTAGCTTGCTTTGGTCTGAATATCAAAAATTGCCGTGGCCAATGCTACGATGGAGCTGCTAATGTCATCAGCCATCTTTCAGGACTTCAATCAAGGATTTTGTCGATTGAGCCAAGGGCTATTTATATTCATTGTTTTGCAAATTACAAATAATTCGTTATTACTTAACGTTGGTGTGCGAGTTAATATTGTTTATAAAAGGATCTCCAAATAGATTAAAAATTTTCCAAACGTTTCAATTGGGTTCAGGCGATACAGTTTCCTTGCTACCATTCTGCTCAACCAGATGCTGTTTGAGAGTTAGCTCCATTTCATCATTGGAAAGAGAATTACAAAACGGTCATTAAGTTCCTCAAAGGTATGTGCAAGGAAGTTAGTGAAGCAGGAGCAAAAGCTAACGGCTTTCTTAAAAAAAATCAAGAATTCGAATTTTTCTTTGACAAAAATTGTTATTTTTGTCTTTCAAAGCGTGAAGACATTAAATATTGCTCTCCAGTAAACATCCTTGAACTTTCAAGATGCAAATACAGAGGGTGTTCACACATTTTTGTAATGATTTTGAAAATATATATATATAAACAAAGATAAGAATTTTATTGTGTTCAATCTGATAGCCCTTTTGTTGAACTATCATACTACATCTTTATTTCCAAGATAAGAGCTTTTCTTAAAATATCAAGGTTCATTTTGTTCCACTCCTCCACCGCACAATCTTCCAGAGTCCATCCAATGTTTTGGGATGCCGCTTATAAAGAGCTTATTTTAAAAGTCTAAATGCACAGTAATCCATAGGAGACAGGTCGGGGGACTTGGATGGGATGCATTTAAAGGGAATAGCCTCAATTCCGGTTTCATTTCTCATTTTTTCAAAAAATATAGCAGTAGATTTAGAGGTATGGCTGGTAGCCTTATCCTGATGGAACATAACAGTGAATATTGTTTGGGTAAAGTGATAGAATGTCTTTTTTGAAAACAGGTGTTAAAACATATTTCTGATAGTAATCCGAGTTAATTTTGATATTTTTTTCTACTTCCCTTATTTTAAGTTTTCAGTTATACGAGAATCCAGCAATAACCATAAAACCTTTAGCAAAACTTTCCTTGTTTTCTCTAAACCAACCTTTGCTGGGTATTTTTTACCTTTTTCCCAGTCAAATGTAAACTTTGACATTTCTTTTTTATTAATTATGTTACTTAATTTACGTGTAGAAAAATTAAAACCATGCTTTTCACATCTTTTTTTAATAATCGAATAAGAGTATTATAATTTAATAAGAGTATTTCTCTTCGGAAAGCGCAGAAATATAGCCTTTGATCCATTGTTTATTTTCTGGCGATATTTTAAAGCAAAGAATAATTTTACTGATGCAGACGATAATTAAACCCTATTCCGACTTGATGCCAGTCAGGTTTTTTTTTTATTTAAATTTAATTCATAGAGAAAGTCAAAATCGTTACAAAAATGTGTGAACACCCTCTGTAATTACATCAAAAGTGTAGTAGAGTCTATTCAGACTCAGAGAGAAGAAAATAATTTTGAGGATTTATGGGAAGAAGTAATAAAAAAAGGTGTAGAATTGGATTTAGAAGATCCTGTCCTTCCACGGATTAGAAAAATTGCAAGAAAATTTGACGAGGGAAGTATCAATTTCAGCCACCTAAAGAAAGATATCGTCAAATTTACTTTCAATTAGTGGACAATGTCATAAGTTCTCTAAAAGCAAGTTTTGAGAAAAAGACAATGGATCAGCTTTCCATGATTTAAAACTTAGCCCTCAATAAAATTAAAAGTGAAGAACAAATAATATATTTTTACGGTTTGGATTTTGGTGACAAAAGGTTGTTGCTTCACCGGGATATGTTTTGGGACGCAGTTAAGGAGAATTCTGTTGAAGTTAACAGTATATCCAATATAGTTGAATTTTTTAATATAGAAAAGTAAACATTTCTCTCCACTCGCTCATATCAGAGTTCTGTAAATTAATAAACCGAATATTAACAGTTCTGGTTACATCTTGTACAGCTGAAAGATCTTTTCTACTCTCCAACGACTCAAGACTTACTTGAGATCTACAATGAAGCCGCAGAGACTAAACAGCGTGGCTATTCTGCATCTTCATAAGGAGATAGCTGTCAAATTGAACATGGAACTCTGACGAGTTTATAAAGAGAGCTGATTATATTTTGTATAAGTAATAACAGAAATTACTAGCAAATAAGAGTGCAAATACTTTTCTCATTTATGTTAGTACGTTTTTTTAGGCCAATTGCCCCCCCCCCCCCATCCTGTATTTCGGTGTGGAAACGCCCCTGATGGGGATATAAGTTCTGCTTATGTTTCATCTCGATTAATTTCGCAAACTTTGTAGGACTTCATTAAATCCATGATATGCTACCATTTTTCCAAATGATTAAAAAATTTAAAGACATTTTAATTTTTGAGCACACCCTAAATTTTTGAAAGTCGGCGCCTGTACTTGATACCATACTAAAGAAGTTAAGCTTTTCAAAATTTAAATAGTGTAATTGTGCATACATATACAATGACAAAGTTCTGATGTTAATTTATGTTGATGATGTAATTCTTTTTTCTAAATATCAAAAGGATATAGATCATATTGTTTCTTTATTTAGTAATGAATTTGATACATTACTAAGACTTGTGTGATACATTACTTTGATACATTATTTATTTGATTTGAGCACATAATTGGAAAGAGCAAAAAAAATCCTATAAGATGACACCATTTCCATCAGGATATCTGGATTTAACAGCGAGCTACACATGCTGAAACATTGTAATCTGTAACCGGCTATATCGCAAAAACCCTTCTAGCTATAATTGGTCAAATTACCAAAAACTTTTCCATTCTACCAGCTTTCGAATGAGCCTACAATAAACCATATCTGTGTTTTAGTTCAGGAGAAATTTAGTTTTCTGTTTACTGAAATTGGCGTTCGTCGAAGTAGCACCTCGTTCTTGCACCTCACAAAAAACAGCAGGCTGAAGGCAGACAGGAAATTGAAATGAGGGTCGAGCATGGCACCTCACGAGTGTTAAATCCAAATATCCTGATGGAAATGGTGTCATATTATAGTATTTTTTCTGCTCTTTCCAATTATGTGCTTATTTTGCATGTAGACCTTTCAGAAACCTAACAAATTTGGGTTTTTTTCAGGTTTGACGCACTATCCTTCTATCCACCATAACTTGGAAATGGTTAGAGATAGGACAGGGTTGCTATGGTGTTTTATACTGCACATGGGCTCTTCTATCACCCCCTTTTGTTTGGCAGATTAGGTGCAATTCGCCTTGTATATTGTTTCCTCTTTTTCATTTTAACCATGAAGAATTGCGATTACTGATAAAAATAATTGAAAAAAAATTAAAGTTGCTTTCCTACTATTGTTTTGTTGCATTGGAGGTTCTTAATTTAAATGTTTAAAATTTCTGTAAATATTATTGACTACCAGCATTGCTATTATGATGCATGAGAGCAGCTACACGAGTACAAGTTTTGACATTCACAACCACAAGAAATAAATTTCAATGTAGAGGAAAAAAATTTCTGGATATGCCTTTGTGTTGATTAATAGTTGTGTATTACTCAATCAAGACAAAGTAATGAAGTTGTCTAGATGATTCTTTTTTGAGTGATTGTAAGCATAAATTAAAGGCTTATAATAATCAGTGAAGAGTAAAGTTTCTTCCTTCCAAATGGTAATAAAAGTGTTTAACTGTGGAATATGCTGCTGATAACTCTATATCATAAGTACTGTAGTGAGTCTGAGTGAGTGTCAATTGATTTGAGAAGAAACCAAGAAGTTACCCATGCTTGTTTATGTATTTTTAAAGAATGGCCTCAATTGCATTGTCAGAAGCATCAACTATAATTGTTGAATCAGCTTTTTCACTGGGATGTGCAAGTATCACTGCTTCACTAAGTTGTTTCTTGCAGCAATAAAAAGCGGAAATTGATTCTTCATTTCATTCAATGAGTCTATTGTCATTCTTCCTGAAATTACAGGGAAAATAATTAAATATAGTTTAATCTATTGCTGTATTGTGAATGAATCATGTATAAAAAATGATTATTTAAAGAAATCTTTTTAGCTCTTTGACTTGACTTTCATTTGTCTACTGAACTTCTACATATACCATGTTAAAGCATAAAATCAAATCTATTCTTTGCAATCTGGAGCATTATCATAGATAGTCAGTCATCTGACTGTGGCAGAAAATGATGAATCACACGAACTGCTGTTAAAATTAGAGTTTTTGTATCATTTAAAAATATTCCTACTTGTGCTAAATAAGTTTTTGTATTCATTCGTTTTAATTATATTCTAATGAAGTTGAACTCTTCTATTTTGTAGATTAAAAATTTGTGTATTCAACAAGAAGGATTCCTGCATCAAATTTTATAATGCTGATTTATTTCATCTTAAACCTCTACTAAAATGTAAGTATAATTTGAAATATGGGATATTTCTGAATGAGAAACTCATTAATGTCCTATTTAATATGGGTATTTTTATAGAATTACTTTAATTATAAGGCTAATATATTAATTATAAGGCTAAGTATACATAGTGATTTATGAATTAAAAATATTTGAGCTGAAAATTTTAAAGCTTTCTTAATATGATTCTATTTTGAAATATTATTGGCATTATTACAATGCATTATTATATTCCAAGCTTATACCATTAAAAATACTAAAATTTACAAATATGTGGAATTTTCTTACTTGGCATAGCAAAGAAAATAGTCATGTTTGTTGTCAGTGTTAGAAATATCGCCTAAAAAGTGTGATAAAATAGTAAACAAATCACTGCTTTTCGTACTTAGAATTAGCACTAATAAATCAAATTTAAAAGCAACTGATTTGAAAATGATTTTAAACAAAATTTATCAAGGTAGTTTATTATATCATAACAGAAATTAGACAAGATAAATCATTAATACTTATTTTGTAAAGTTTGTTACTGAATGGCTGTTTCAATGCATATGATTAAATTGAAAAACACGAACCCTTCAATATAATATATAAAGCATTACGGACATTGGTTCCTAACATCAAACCTCAACCTTGTACCCATTGAATAATAACTGTTTAGTGGCAAAACCAGTTAGATAGATAGGATAGTCAGAATACATATAATTTTCCACTACAGGTAATTAAGTGAATAAATATTTTTAACAAATTGGACTAAATATAAAGAGCCAATGTAGTATGCAAAAAGAAAATCCATACTTTTCTTTTATTTATATATATTATATATATATATATATACAGGGTGTCCCAAAAACATTGACTTTATTCCTTAAATATTGATCTTAGACATCTATATAATAAAAGGCAATGTCTGTGTGTGTGTCTGTCTTATACACTATACGTTTCGCGACCGCGCGTCGGATTGCTACGAAATTTGGCAATCGGAGACCCGGGGGGGAGGGAAGGGGACACGTGAAAACCGATTTTCAAAATTCTAATTATTTTTTTATTTATTTAATGTTTTATGCGATTTCGACCTTTTTTTGCCCTTTTTTCTCCATGATCCAGACGTCGTAGAAAAAAACAACTCACACCATCGGAAAGGGCAGACAATTGCGAGTAAAAATATATCAATTTCAAATCTCCATTTCAATTTCTAATATTTTTTAAAGATTTTAAAACAAAAGTCACTTTTGGCTCAAAAAAACGATTTTTGGTTTTTAAATTCTCGCATAGTAAAAAGTACTCATAATTTCGACTAATAATTTACATTTTTAGAAAGCTGAAATATCTGGCATTCTTACAAGTCTAATCTGGTCCAGAAATAATGAAAATTGCCTTCAGGATCGCAATTTTAAAGACGTCATGATTTTATATTTCTCGCCGTTCCGCTCGGCGTACCGCTTCGTTTCTCCCCCGCTGAAGCAGGGAAGGTGGTGGGTGGGGACGTCAAGGTGGAGGTGACGTCACGGTTCTGAATAGAGCTAGCTCCTTTGCTCTATATAAATTATTATATTTATATTTTAAATGATGGGACGATCTGGATTTTTTAAATGTATATTTTAACTTTTGGATATTTTAAATGGATATTTTAATTTTATGGATATTTTAAATGATGGAACAATGAAACAATGGAATGAGGATGATGGAATTAAGCATATGGTCATTTTAAATTGCAAATTAGCGCGCGGGAAGTTAGCGGTAGGCCCGGGTTCGATTCCCGCCACTGCCAAAACTGCCGCCGTGTTTACGTGGAATACGATCACGTTAAATATGTGGGTCCGTAAGTCCTTCCGAGAGGTTGGTGGTAGGGGAAGGAGGATACGGCCCCTGTGGATGCCTCCCCCACTGGGTTCCCGTCTAAATTGGGTGAATATGTAGAAAGTTATGGAGATTGTCGCGGAGGGCGCGGCAGCCCAGTGGTTAGCGCGCGGGAATTGCACTCAGTAGGCCCGGGTTCGATTCCCGCCACTGCCAAAACTTACGCCACGTTCACGCAGAGTACGATCACGTTAAACATGTGGGTTCGTGAGTCCTTCCGAGAGGTTGGTGGTAGGGGAAGGAGGGTACGGTCTAAATTGGGTGAATAAAAAGAAAGTTATGGAGATTGTCGCGGAGGGCGAAGTAGCCCAGTGGTTAGCGCGCGGGAATTGCACGCGGTAGGCCCGGGTTCGATTTCCGCCACTGACATGGAGTACGATCACGTTAAACATATGGGTCCGTATGTTTTTCCGAGAGGTTGGTGGTAGGGGAAGGAGGGTACGTTCCCTGTGGATGCCTCCCCCACTGGGTTCCGGTCTAAATTGGGTGGCACATCCTGGCCGTCCAACCAGTTACCAGGCCCGGGTTCGATTCCCAAAATTGCCGCCGTGTTTACGCGGAGTACGAGCACGTTAAACATGTGGGTCCGTGAGTCCTTCCGAGAAGTTGGTGGTAGGGGAAGGAGGGTACGGTCTAAATTGGATGAATAAAAAGAAAGTTATGGAGATTGTCGCGTAGGGCAAAGTAGCCCAATGGTTAGCGCGCGGAAATTGCACTCGGTAGGCCCGGGTTCGATTCCCAAAATTGCCGCCGTGTTTACGCGGAGTACGATCACGTTAAACATGTGGGTCTGTAAGTCCTTCCGAGAGGTTGGTGGTAGGGGAAGAAGGGTACGGTCCCTGTGGATGCTTCTCCCACTTGGTTCCGGTCTAAATTGGGTTGAAGACCCAGACCGTCCGGCTCGTCAACAAGGACTTGAGCAACCAAAAGGACGGCCGGGAAGAAAGATAGCGGGAGCTAACTCACAGGGCCATCGTCCAACGTTCCACCAAACACCAACCCAGGACCGGAGCCCCACGAGCGGCCCGCAGCGGGCGCCGAAACAGGGCACAGTTTATTTAAAATTCTAATTAGGTTACAATGGATTTTTACAAGATTCCACCACTTAAGGCATAAAATTTTCAGGTGGAGTGAGCACATTAAAATGAAGAATGAATTAATAAAGAAGAAAATCCTTCTTAGACAGTTGAAATATGAGTATAACCAACACAACACAGACAAACCAGGCAGACAAGACAAAATAAAGGCAGCAACAATACAGTAACAACAAAACATAACAAGTAACACCTCCCGGAAAACACAGGGCAAAGAACGCGGGAACCGACCAAGGGGAGGGAGAAAAGGGGGGAACAAACTCACAGGCTGATTAAGTGATCTGGTTAGAGATGTCTCTAGCAATGAGAACACAGTTTTTTAATTTTTCAGTTGAAGAATAGTTAGAGCTGACTCTCGAGAACCAGACTGCACAGTTAGAGGGAGAGGGTTTTATTAAATGATATTTTTTAGTATGGGGGCAATCAAAAACAAAATGATCGGCGTCTCCATAAGCGCCACAAGTGCAGCTAGAGGTGGATTTGTGTTTAAAAAAATGTAAATAGTCCATGAAAGGGCCATGGCCAGTTAAAAAATAAATAAGATATTTGTTGGTAATATGAGTGGCGGGATTAACCCGGGGCAGAAAGGAGGAAACACGGGCAGGATCGTGCGTCCGGGGGGAAATATAAGAATTTAGATAATTTTGCCAAAGGAGTGAGATATTTTGCTTACAAAAATTTTTTAAAAGGGAGAAAGGGAAGGGAAGGGAAAAGGGCCAGAAGAGGAGGCGATTTTAGCATATTTGTCGGCAGTCTCGTTTCCCGAGATGTCAGAGTGGGCCTTCACCCAACGGATATTAATGAGTTTTTTATGAGAAATTGCATTTAATTTAATTTTTGAAAGATAACTTGATTTATTTTTAATTGAGTTAAAAGCCGAAAGGGAAGAAAGGCTATCAGTAAAAATATTAATTTTGGTATTATTAGTTGAGGCCCAATTAATAGCAAAGTCAATGGCGGAGATTTCAGCCTGAAAAACTGTGTTCCCATTGGCTAGTTTAAAGATGAAGGTGTCCTGGAGTGTATCATTATTGAATATACAGACAGCAAAACCAGTGTTTCCATCAATGGAAGAGCCATCTGTATAAACATTAAAATTGGAAAAGGAGGAAGGGGGAAAGGGGACAAGGTTAGCTATACGATGAGAGGGAGGAATAGTAGAAATAGGGCAGTTAGAGTCAAACAAGGAAGGGGCAGGGACGGGCAGATTAGAAAAAAGATTAATGCGATGTTTCCAGAATAAGTATTTTTTGAAATTAGTGTTAATCACGAAATGAATAGGGGGGATGCCAGTAATGGAGTATAGAGAAATGTTAGAAGAGGTACGAAAACCCGATGAGATTTTTAAGAGGAAAATCCTTTGAAGAGAGAGAAGTTTTTTGACCTGGTCCCCAGTTAAAGCCCCGCCCCAAATTCCCGCACCATAAATTAAAGACTTTTCTATAACCGATAAGTACCAAACTTTTAAAAAGGATTTGTCTACCCCCCAGTTACTGCCAGACACCCGCCCAAAGGTGTTGGCAACCTTATAACATTTCTCCTTAAGATTAAAAATGTGTGTACTCCATTTAAGATTGTCATCAATAGTGATTCCTAAGTAGACAAGAGAGCGGGAGGTAGGGATTTTATGATTTAGGATTTTAAACGAGGGCCTTCTACGAATTTTGTTTCTATTTTTATTAAATATGATGGATTTACACTTCTCCGGAGAGACAGTTAGCTTGAGGTCAGAAAGGGCTGAAGAGATTAAGTTTAATAAATTGTTGGTGTTTGAACGAAGGGTGCAAAGATTACCGCCGTAAGTAACCACCGCAAGATCATCCGCGAAGGCTTGGATATGATAAAGATCATTATTAAGGTTTAAAATTGCATTAAAGTAGATGCTCCACAGGGTAGGGGAAATAACCGAACCCTGTGGGGCGCCCATTGAAATTGTTTTATTAATTATCAGTGATTTGTCTGTGAATGAAATTTGTCTATTTATCAAATAAGAGAATAAAAAAGATTGAAAGGTGTGTGGAAGATTAATATCATTAAACACTTGTGGAAGTACATTCCAATTCAGAGAATCAAAAGCCCCGCAGATGTCCACGGTGGTTAGCGAGACAAAATTTATAGATTTGTGTACGTTAATTGATTCAATCAGCCTGTGAGCGGCATCTTCGCAACAGGTCAGCTCCTTGAAACCAAATTGCAAAGGATGTAGAGCCCCCTCAGTCGCCAGCCAAAAGTTAAGTTTGTTAATAAATATCTTTTCTATTATTTTGCCAAAAGTGGGGAGGAGGGAAATTGGCCGAAAGGAGGAGCAAAGGGAAGGATCTTTGCCCGGTTTATTAAAAAATAAAATATTTGCATTCCTGAGGCAGGAAGGAAAGTGGCAAAGTTTAAAACAGTAATTAATAGATTTTGAAATAAGGGAGGGAAAGGATTTATATAACTGTTTCCAGATGGCAAAGTCCAGGAGATCAAGTCCCGGAGCTTTGCCCATTTTTAAATTATTGAAGACCGAAAGGAGCTCCACATCAGAAACAATTCCGAGGCCCCCTTCGGGGACAGGGAAAGAGGGAAAACCTAGGAAATTAGAATCGTCCCTAAAGTGGTGGTCCAAAAGACGGGCAAGTTTGTCATTATAGTTTAGGGAGGGAGAATCAGGGAAATGTAAATTTAGATTAGTATGTTTTTTAAATTTTTGAAAAGAAAATTTGAAATGAGAGCCAAAAGTTTGAGTGCAGCCAGAACAATATTTTTTCCAAGAGTCAAGACGTGTTTTTTTGATTAGCTGTTTATATTTTGCCCTATTACGTTTATAAAGTATTTTAGCAGCATTTATTTCTTCAGGGGGAGCAGAGTTCCTCTCGAGTGAAAGAATCCGTTTAGAGAGGGCAGTGACAAAGTTTCTAAATTTTGACAATCCCTGGTTCCACCAGGAGAAATTAGTAATTTTAGATTTTTTCTTTCTAATAAAGGAGAGGGCGCAATTTTGTGTAAGATCTATAAATGTTTTAAAATATTTATCTAAAGAAATACTATCTGTTATTTTGTCTAAAAGGGAGTATAAAAGTTTAAGATGAGATTTAAAATTATATATGAATTTGCCTAATCCATATTGTGTTTTTAAGAAAAAAGTATCATTTAAGAGGGGAGAGATGTTCAAAGTAATCTGAATAAATTTATGGTCGCTATGGGAATCACTCGAGAGGATCTCCCAACTCTGCAGAGAATCGAAAAGGGAGAAGTTTAATAAAGTTAGGTCGGGATAACCGACACCAGAGTGGGATGCGAATGTTGGACCACAACTTGGATCATTGCCTAGAAGTAAATTATTATTTAAACAAAAATCAATGAGGTCGAGGCCCCTTTGGTCGGTAAAGCTGTAACCCCACATCCGAGCACGAGCATTAAAGTCTCCGAGGAGAAGGGTATCACCTTTGAAAAAATCATAGGGAGAAAGTTCCGCGAGGGAAGAGGTAAAATCATCATGGGGGGGAAAATAAAGGCTACCAATAGAGAGAAAAATGTTAGAGGGCAGTAAAACATCGATAAAAATTGAGGATAGAGTTTTAAATTTAAAATTGACAGTGAGAGAGGTATTGAAAATTAATATTATTGCTTTAAGTGAAAGGGAAAAAAATTGAATGGTGCCCGGAGGGGGAGATAGGATTTTTTCTTTGACCACATATGGTTCCTGGATGCATAATATATCAATGTTGTTGTCTACGGCAAACTTGATGGAATTAGAGTGGGCTACCAAAGAGTGATTGGTATTTATTTGAATACACTTGAGAGACATTAGAAATTTGGGGAAACCAAATGCCAGAGCTCGGACGGGGGAGGGAGCAAGAATAATTGCATCTGCAACAGTAGAAAAAGGAGGTAAATGATAACATTAAAGGGACAGTGCAGAAGATACAAGTTAAGTAGTAACATTATATACAAATTTATATACAAATATAGAATCACAATAGAAAAGTTGTACTGAAAGCATAAAACAGTAAAAGACGAATAGCAAACTAGGAGAAACCATGATCTCTATGTTTCTTTTTGCAGTTTTTTGATTTTAGCAAGTTCAACTTGAAACACACTACAGTTCCTGCGGTCATATGCAGAGTGATCAGTTTTATATCTAAGATCAGGGTGATCTTTGATGGCAGTCGTGCAATTGACACAAACCGGTGATCTCGCCCTGCACTCCTTATAAGTGTGTCCCGGACGGGAGCATATGCCGCAATTTCCAACATGAAAATGGCAGAAGTTGGCCACATGGCCGTATCCTTGACACTTGTAGCAGATTTTAAGTGATATAAATTTTTTGACGTAAAAGAAGGTAAATTGATTGAAGACTTTTTTAGCGTCTAAAATTTTTGAAGCAGATGCAAGGTCCACAAGGAATACCCAGTTTATATTGCCACTTCTGGCCTTAAAGTTCTTAAGAATCTTTATCTCACTCGGATTGATATATTGGTGATTATTGCATATAAGTGCCTTGACATTCTCCTCGTTGTACTCAGGAGGAACATTAAAAATGATTATGGCTCTTTTCTTGTCTTCCTGGACCTTGATATTGAATTGGCTGCTGATGGCAGAGTTTAAGAAGAGTGGGACCAGTTTGTTGGGGTCACCCTCCCGACAGGTAACCTTGAGTGTTCCATTAGGAAGTGCAGTAACATTTTTGACGCTAACTCCCTTAGGTACCGGGAGAGAGAAAAGATTTTTCTTTAAGTCAGCGTTTCCCAGAGAGCGGTCCTTACCCTGTAAAAGGACGCTGGAGAAGGTGCGGGGAGCCATAGAAGAAGTGTCAGTACGAGGACGAGAAGAAGAAGCCGAAGCAGCAGAAGCACCAGCACGAAGAGGAGGACCTCTAGTAGAGTGTTGCGGATCATTTATAAGGCTTGGGATGTCCTTCCGAATAGTAGAAGCAAATGTCCGGAATTCTGTGAGCATCATAGATTTAAAGTGAGCCAAGTCGTCATTAATAGTTTTCTTGAGAGTTGAAATGGTTGTTTCAGAGTCTGGTAAGTTAGGACGAGGACGAGGAGAAGATGAAATATTGCTCTCCAGTGTGTAACCTGCTATTCTGATCTCTTTTATCTTATCATCAATGTAGGATTTTTGACCAGCTGACATTTTAACATTTCTATGTAAATAATTGTTTAATTTGTTAACATTCGATAAGATTTTTAGGAGATGCTCGTTGTTGATGTTAATTTGATTAGAAGAGACATCTGTAATGCCGGACTCGGGGCTTGAAGAAGTGGATTGAATTTGAGCTGGAGATGTAGCTTTCAAAGATGTATTAGTTGGAGAGATAGCAGCAGGTTGGTTTGGTGTAGCTGTGGAAGTAGTCACTGGAGGAGAATCAATCACGGGAGCAGAAGATGCCGGGACAGCCGGAGGAGAGGACACCAGAGGAAAAGGCACCAGTCTCGGGGGAGAAACAGCTGAAGCAGGAGGAAGAACCATTTTTGTCAAAGAAAGCCTGGAGGAGGTGGCAAAAGTTTTAGGAGATCTGTTTTCAGAAGAAGGCTGAGAAGAAGGAGCTGTAGAAGAGGAAGACATCGGAGCTAAAGGAAAGGAGTTAGGTGAAGGCTGAGAAGCACCACAGTATCGAGGGAGACGAGGAGGCAAAATTGAGTGAGAAAATGCTGGAGAGTCATAGATCTTAGAGGTTCGTGAAGCACATTTAAAGTTTGTGAACCGCAGTAAGTTTCCCGTAGTAGGTGTATCCACTATTGAAGAAGCTCTATTCACTTCGACACCAACCTCTGAAGAAGTCTCACCGAGGCCACCCAAGGGGACACTTTCACTAATTCTTGAAACACAATCATTTGTTGAAGATTCACTCTCACCGTTTGCACTAATGTTATTAGCAGTTTGGATAGTATTTGTTTTAAAACTTTTTGAGTTTGGACTCAATATCAAGGGCGAGATCATGACTGTGGGTTGTAGAGGAAGAGGGGGAAAGTTTGCAGTTGAGAGAAATTCCATATTTACAAACATAGTTAATTTTTGGTGATAATATATACTGAAAAATACATAATATACAAGACTAGGATCATATAAAACAAAGCACTATACAATCAAAAATTTCTCTGAGGAATCAAAAATACTCTCAGAACCCACTTACATTGGGAGGTGTTACTATAACTCATCTGATTATCCATAGATTTAAAGTTGTAGATTTTTATCATATACTTAATCTCTAATATAATATAATATTTTATATTCATCAATCTCTGTTTGACACAGATTTTATACATTTTGAAAATAACATTTGAAACAGTGTGAAACAAAACTGGAGAAATATCTTGAAAGAGGGTGTCTATTCAAAAAGCAAAATGATGCACATATCTTGAAAGCAGGTGTCTATTAAAAAAGCAAAATGATGCGCATATCTTGAAAGCAGGGGTTAACTAGAAGCATGACCACAAGGCAGCAGAAAAATCCAATGTGCCCCTATGCCAAAAATTCGGTCGAAACCGGTCACAAAAATTAATTTATACAGAAAATAAGTCTGGATGGGGGGATCCTGGGACGGAGTTAAAAATAATGAAAATTCTAAATTTTACAAATTTTTAAAGTTTTCGAATAGGAAAACCCATGTTAAATTTCTGTTGCTTGAAACTGAGGAGGAAAATTAAGTTTGAAATATTTTCCAATGCTTCAACAGAAGAAGAGGAAACCAAGGGAAGAAGAGGACAAGTGGGAAGGCATACGAGCAGCAGGGCGAATACACTACCAGAAAAGGGGGCGGGAAAATCAGAGTACAGGGCCAGGACAGAGTCCAACGCTGTAAAAGGGGGGAAGCGGAGAATCGAAAGTGGAAAACATGAAAACAACAAATTTTAAATTGCTATATACACTATAAAATTTAACATTTGGAAGGAAAATAATTATCAAAATACAGTGCCAAGACATTATATTATATGAATATTAATTTAAAATTACAATTACAAGTAAATTAACAGATGTATAAAGTGCTCGATTTGAGCACTTTAGAAGATTCTCCCATTACAATAGCATGGTCGACGAAGAACAATGAAATAGAACTTTTTAAATATTTACAAAACGATTTCTCACCAACGGAGCGTCGTAGCGAAAAACCACAAGCACCGGAGGAAAGCAGGCGAGGAGCACTAAGTAAAGATACTAAACACAATCACAAACACCATAAAACTACGCGCACACGGCTATAAAGAACAGGAGCGTCCGGTCTAAATTGGGTGAATAAAAAGAAAGTTATGAAGAATATCGCGGAGGGTGAAGTACCCCAGTGGTTAGTGCGCGGGATTTGCACTTGGTAGGCCCGGGTTCGATTCCCAAAATTGCCGAATAAAAAATAAAGTTATGGAGATTGTCGCGGATGGCACGGTAGCCCAGTGGTTAGCGCGCGGGAATTTCACTCGGTAGGCCCGGGTTCGATTCCCGCCATTGCCAAAACTAATTATTTTTTTATTTATTTAATGTTTTATGCGATTTCGACCTTTTTTTGCCCTTTTTTCTCCATGATCCAGACGTCGTAGAAAAAAACAACTCACACCATCGGAAAGAGCAGACAATTGCGAGTAAAAATATATCAATTTCAAATCTCCATTTCGATTTCTAATATTTTTTAAAGATCTTAAAACAAAAGTCACTTTTGGCTCAAAAAAACGATTTTTGGTTTTTAAATTCTCGCATAGTAAAAAGTACTCATAATTTCGACTAATAATTTACATTTTTAGAAAGCTGAAATATCTGGCATTCTTACGAGTCTAATCTGGTCCAGAAATAATGAAAATTGCCTTCTGTAAGTCCTTCCGAGAGGTTGGTGGTAGGGGAAGAAGGGTACGGTCCCTGTGGATGCTTCTCCCACTTGGTTCCGGTCTAAATTGGGTGAATAAAAAGAAATTTATGAAGAATATCGCGGAGGGTGAAGTACCCCAGTGGTTAGTGCGCGGGATTTGCACTTGGTAGGCCCGGGTTCGATTCCCAAAATTGCCGAATAAAAATAAAGTTATGGAGATTGTCGCGGATGGCACGGTAGCCCAGTGGTCAGCGCGCGGGAATTTCACTCGGTAGGCCCGGGTTCGATTCCCGCCATTGCCAAAACTGCAGCCGTGTTCACGCGGAGTACGATCACGTTAAACGTGTGGGACTGCAAGTCCTTCCGAGAGGTTTGTGGTAGGGGAAGGAGGGTACGGTCTCTTTGGATTCCTCCCCCATTGGGTTCCGGTCTAAATTGTGTGGCACTTCCTGGCCTTCCAAGCAGTTACCTTACACCTTTCTGGTAGGTCGCGCCAACGAGTTTGCCACGGTCAGAATTTTCAAGGGTAGCGAACAGGCTGGTCGCCAAAGGCGGCTAGTATATAATAAAATAGAAAGTTGCGTAAACGTTACAAAATTTTATGAAATCGATTAAAATTTTTAAGGGAATTAAATTTTAGGCAATACAAAATTTAAACTTTGATACGACCCCGTACAAAAGCATTTCCAATGAGCAAAATGTGCCCCATACACTAATAAGGTGATGTACAAAATTTCAGTATTTTAAAAAGTCCCAGAGATATGAAAAGACAAAAATGCTGACTTAAACCACTTTTTGATGCATCAACACGGGTTCTCAGAGGGGAAAAATCATGTCGGTAGATCGTGTTTAGGGGGTCATATGCAAATTACGAAAGAAAACAATGATTACATAAATAATCATTTTGCTATTTATTGGTACAAAAGTATCTACACTGTGTATAAATAATAACTTTACACAAAGATTACAAAGCTTGTTCAAAATGTTTTCAATCCATGCCAATACAGAGCTGCATTAGCCTAATAACACTTCTGTGCACTCAAGCAAGTCCTTGTTCGGTAATGTCACAACAACCGTCTTGAATGTGTTGCTGCAACTCTGCTTTATTTAAGAGATGTGACAGATAAACAGTTGTGCGTAAACGACCCCACAAATAAAAATCCATAGGCGTTAAATCAGGCGATCTAGGAGGAAATTCGACTGGCCCATGCAAGCCAATCCACTTGTCTGGAAACTCGTTATTTAACCAGTATTTCACAACTGTAGTATGGTGGAGCCGTCCTGTTGAAACCATACATGTGGAAATACTGTTATGGGGCAGTTAGTTCATCCATGAAATCAGGAATAACCGCATTCAGAATCTCATTAACATATGTCACCCATCAACGTACCCTCATACAGTATGGGTCCAAGCAAACAGTTTCTGAAAGTACTACACCATGCATTCACAGAAAATTGCGTCTGATGATGAATATCACGTAGCACGAATGGATTTGTGTCAGACTAGAAGTGCTCATTTTGAGGATTTATGCATCCATCTTGTTTAAAACAGCATGTGTTTGTCCAAATTACATTTTTCAGGAAAGTGGGATTTGCATCTTCCTGATTTAGAGCCCAATTACAAAAAATCTAGATGACGTTGATAATCTGTTGGCTCCTGTCCTTGCGCTACCATGAATGTTAAATGGATGCCATTTATTCAGTCTCAGTATTCTCCACACTGTTGCACGTGGTACATTCATTTCTGAAGCAGCAGTACGAACACTACTATGTGGATGACTGCAAAAGTAAGCCAAAATATCAATTTCTACATCAGTTGAGTGAAGTCTGGGCCTACCTAGTCCACTTGCAGTCTGTGCAGTTTCGTTAGCATTGCCATTGCATAAACTGTACAGCATAAGCATTTCAAAACTGCAATAGTAAGCCAAAAGGTCACTGCAATAGTAAGCCAAAAGGCACTGCAATAGTAAGCCAAAAGGTCAATTTCTACATCAGTTGAGGGAAGTCTGAGCCTACCTAGTCCACCTACACAGTGTACGCTTCCTCTTCCACGCACTCGTTGCACCAATCTGGAAATAAATCTCCCAGGAGGATGTTGAGAATTGGGAGAAGTACGTTAATTGCAGTTTCGTTAGCATTACGATTGCATAAACTGTACAGCATAAGCATTTCAAAAAAGTTCTTCGTTGCTGTATTGCGACATACTGTCAGTACAGGCTAACTACACTCTCAAAATGTAGCAGAAATGTGAAATACTTAAGGGTCGCTCAGACTGTAGGACTGCGCTCGCTACACTTGCTTAGGCGAGGTGATTGATCAATGACAGAGCAAAAGCAACTTTCTCATGTGATAATGTATCTGTTACGATTGTGTGATGCACCGATCAGAGGCAGAAATTTGCATATGCGTACTGTTGCTGCAAAGCTGTTTTAATGTTCATTTTGATTGTGCCATTTCCAAGTTTCATTCTGTAATTAATCATGTAACATTTTAAGGTATTTTTCAGGAAACATATTTTTGAAAAATTTTAAATAAACCTAAAGATAAGAGGCAGATATTATTTGCGTATGATGCATTTCTGCTTTGCGTCATTTGCACTTTTGCTGTAAACATTTACATTTTAAGTTGTGATTAATCCGTCACCAACTTTGATTAAACATATCTCTAGGACTTTTTATGATAAAATGCTGAAATTTTGTACATCACCTTATTAGTGTATGGGGCGCATTTTACTCATTGGAAATGTTTTTGTATGAGGGCCGTATAAAAATTTAAATTTTGTATTTCTTCAAAATTAATCCCCTGAAAATTTTTATCGATTTTATAAAATTCTGTACCTTTTTTTACACAACTTTGTAATTTATTATATATGTCTAAGATCAATATTTAAGGAATAAAAGCCGAAATCAATGTTTTTGGGACACCCTGTATACAAGGTAGGATCAAAAAGTTCGGAGACTGTGCTGATGTCTCCAACCCTGATTGGAAGAGAGGGTAACTATTTTACCATGGCGTAGAGACACATATGCACACAGGTGTAGAGAAACTATTTTACCATGACATAGAGACACATATGACACGAGATGTGAAAAGGAAGAAGCAGGTCCGCAATGCAGAGTTTTTCTATATAATTCATATCTGTGAACTGTTGTCGTTCACGTTCATCGGAAACAGAAATGACGTTTAAAGAGCAACTTGCGAATATCAAATTCTGCCAGCGTTTGGAGAAATCACCGACAGAAACATTGCACATGTTGCAGTAGATGTACGGTAGGGTGACTAACTTTCGGCCATGAATTTAAGGGAGATTTAGTTTTGACGAGTTTTTAGCAGCATGGTGCAGCGCAACGAACCGTCACTCCAGAAAATATTCATGGAATGGATAAATAATAAGCAAAATAATTAATTTACATTGTATATTATATGCTATATTATATATTACTATATTATATATTATATTGTATATTATACACGTTTCTGCTGCAATAACAAAATCCACGTTTTCTGCTTAGCCCAAATCAAGCATGTAAAACAAATCACAAACTAAAAAGATATGATGCCATCACGAGCCGGAGAAATAAAAAGCGCAAATTATTTACATGTAGTTGCGCCTACGTCTCCGACGATAAACAAAGCGAAAATAAATCCCAATCCTACAATTTATACAGGAATGTATTTCGCGGGAATAATATATAATTCAAATTTTGCGTACTTGATTTTTAAAGAAATATACGGGGGAAATAGGTCAATACGGGAAGTGGGAGGATCCAAAAAAAAAAATCTCAAATACGGGATTTCCCGGGAAATACGGAAGGGTGGGGTCACCCTAGTGTACGGTGAGAGAGTAAAATGTGGTGAACCATCACTAGGGAACAGTGACACAAATGATGAATTTGCTGTTTTACGATGTCAAAACTATATTTAATATTATGAAAAATATGTATAACAAACAGATTGTATTCTAAACAAATATGGCAGAAAATGTTTTATTTGTAATTTTTTTTAAAGCTTAAGGCATCCAAAATTAACGATTATCAGAAACTCAGCTATATATATATATATATATATATATATATATATAATATATATATATATATATAAAAACTCCCTGAGGACCAGCAATACTTATATGCTACAGAGAGCATTTTATAGTGTATTTAGTAGATCTTAAGTTTGAATTTTATCCAAACTCTATAATCCAGAAAATTTTGAAATTTGCAAAGTCCAGATTTCCAAGGTTGTACTGTATATGCAGATAAAATTGTAAAGAAATATAGAAAATTTTGATTTATTTTTAATGTTTTTTTCCTCACTGTCATGTATTCACGGTAAATATCAGTTAAATCTAAAATTATTTTTTGAAATTTGTGTTAAAATAGTAGTATGCAGTACCTGGAATTCTGATGTTGACAACAGGGAAAACCTGGAAAACTCTGTGAATTTTATCTTGAAAAATGGGCATAAACCCTGTACATATTTGTTTCAGTTTTCGTTTCCCATTAGAATGCCAACTAATTTGATAGTATAAACAAATGCACGTGAAAGCTGTTGTGGTAGTTCTGATTTATAAGGCATGTCCACTGAGAGATTTAAATGGATGGTTTCTTTCATGGCTGTTATTCTCTGTTTATTTTAACAAAGTGTGTCTTGAGTGGTACGATTAGAAGAGGATTAAGGCTTGGAATTCTTATTGCTGGTATTCAGGGGAAATGGGTGTGAGCTAGTAAGAGTTTAATCAGAAGAATTGTAATAATTATAGTCAAAAGAGTGAAATATTTTTCCGAAAGCGAGATTTTACTATTGATGAATGAATAAAGTGTGATGAATGATATAAGTGAATAAAATGAAATAGTTGGTTGTGCTTTAGTGTGAAAATTTATTTGAAAGACACCAATGTGTATGATGTTAATATTTTAGTACAGATAATTAAAGTTCAAATGTCGAAGATCTGCCATCTATTTAGTTTTCTGAATTCTAGACTAAATTTAAACAGTTCAAAATCTCTTTAAAGGAAATTAATTCTTTAATCCTTATTTCAGTGATGATATTATACAAGAAATAAATAACGAAACAAATAACTTTTCAAGACTCGAATTAGAAAGACAATGGTGGAGTTTTGGATTTGCATTGTTTGGTACGCGGATGGCTTTAAGCTAGGCACTAGTACTGGTGCTGGTGTGTGCTGTCCGAATGATGGCACTAAACTGTCTTATCCTCTCAGCAGTTATGCTACTGTCTTTCAGGCTGAAGTTTTTGCCATTCTCAGGTGTTGTAGAATTTACTATGACAGAAAATACAGGAGCAACCAAATACTTACCTGTTCTAATAGTCAAGCTGCTCTTATGGCCCTAGACAAGTCCACTATGACGTCTTCCCTTGTCTGGGAGTGCTATAATGCACTTTGTGAAATTGCTAGCAATAACAGAGTCATTCTCTACTGACTGCTGGACATTCGGGCATTCCAGGAAATGAGTTGGCTGATGAATTGTCTTGGAAAGGTTCTTGTACTCCCTTTGTTGGTCCTGAGCTGGCTTTGGGTATTCCCAATGAACTTACCAGAAGAACTGTTTATGACATCTTTAGAAAGCTTCAGTGCAAGAACTGGCGTAATACCAAGGGTCAAAGGCAGGCGAAAATACTCAACTACAATTGCCCTAGCATACGTCAGAAGGAATTATTTAAGCTCAGTAGAACTGGCATCAGAAGGGCTGTTGGGCTCCTTACTGGGCACTGCACCCTTAAAAGACACCTAAATATTATAGGTGTCACTAAGGATTCGCTTTGCAGAGGCTGCAATTATAGCGAAGAAACTGCTGCTCACATTCTTTGTGAATGTGAGGCCTTCTCCGCTCACAGGTTCGAACACATAGGACGACATGTGATTGAACCATAGGAGCTGAATGACATTCCTGTCAAATGCCCTTTTATCTTTGCTTCAGATACTGGTCTCTTTTTATAGAGATCTTCATGTTTGGAGTAGTTCAATAGACCTCTGGTCGATGTGTTGGGCTCTCCCGGAACCACCTGCCTTCATTTCATTCATTCATTCATGGTGGAGTTAAGTCGCTCAAATGCAATAACACCTGTGTATTTCTGGGATTATGGTCGATGTATTTTAAAGGAAAGATTATTTAATATGATGTTTTCACCATATTAGGTGTAGCATCCAAAAGTGCCTGAGTAGTAGACGATTCTCGCTACGTGTGGTCTCACGGAATCGCTTTTTCCTTCACTTGCCAGTCATGGAATGGTTAAAAAAACTGAATCACAACTTTTGATAGAGTATTATCTAGGATGTCCTGAAACAAAAAATAACCAATACCATATAACTGATATTATTGGATTCCCAAAAAACCAATAGGATCCGATACTGATACTGATGAGATTGCTATTATAACATATAACAAATTTATATTTGCTGTAACATTATATGTAGAACTTATTTCAACCATAATTTATAACTTTGTAAATATTACAAAATGAAAAAATTTGATACACATGTTAATAAATAATTTATACGTTCTTCTGAAAATCATGGTGAAAGAATGGTCATGAAATAATAAATAATTACATTAATCTGAACAGAGTGAAAATATTGTTCTATAGGGAATAGGAAAAAATTGTATAAAATACAAAATTTTGGATTGTTATCAGATAAAATAGAATAGAAATACATGAATAAAAAAGCGATACCTTATTCATAACTTTTCTATCTATCATGCTTCTAAGGAGATGCATTTGTGCATTGCTAGTTATATCAATGCTGGTAAATTGTAGTAAACATCATTTAACCATTTACCCGCCAATGATCCCAATTGGGAACGTTTTTAAATAAATTAATTATTTTTTGATTTTTACGCAATAACTCATTTATTTCAATCACTGTTGGAGTGGAATTGATTTTTAAAATAATTTGTTGCAGGAAAAAAACATTGCGTATTATTTTTTATTATTTATTGAAAATAGACGTTTTTCGGTACTTCCACTTTGTTTTAAATATTTTTATGTGGAAACCACAGAAATTAAAAATTCAAGATAATTACTTGATAGCTACTTAATTACATTCTAGAGATTAGGTTTATGGATGTTTAGTGGAAATAAATAAATTAGTTAAAATGTATGTTCAAGCTAGATAGGCGTGTTCCCAATTGAGAGCATTGGCGGGTTGCATATACAGATTCTCGGGAAATCCCCGCTTGCAGGGAATTTCCCGAAAGGTTGTTGCCGAAATAGGGTTTCCTAGTCTGTTTTGTGAACTCAGGGTTAGTTTAGTTTTACATTGGGCTTTGGATAGGTCGTCAGAGTGCTTTTGCTTGTAATAAGGTTTTGTTTTTCTTTCGATCCGAAAAATGACAGAAATTTTTTTTAGAACAGTTAAGGAGGCGTTGGATTACTTGTGGACTCTCCCTGATGAGAATTGCTTTATTATCAGAAAACGAGGAGGATGTTTTACAGTTATGTCAACTCCCACCAACAGAAGATGATAGATGAAGAGGATATCAATGAAAACCAATTGGACAAGGTGATCCCATCTGACATATGTGGTGAAATAAGTGTTTGCCTGCGATCACGTTTTTCTCATGCTTCTACTAAAGACGACCTTTCTCAGAGTGGGCCATCTGCACTTACTCAAGAAACTAAAAAATCAAAATGCGAACCATCTCATAAAAAACGGAGGCATGAAAATCATAAAAATAATAAAGTATGGAGTGAACAAAATAAATTTAAATACAAAATTCCAAGCGGAGAAATACAAAAATTAGCTAATACATATCCAGAGTTAAATGCTGCAGAACTAATTGTTTAAGTTCTTACCTCAAAAATACTTAGAATATTTAGCTAAAATGACTTCTATTTATGCTTGTCAAAAGGGTCAAACATTGCAGTATCTTGGGAAGATATTTCCCAGTTTTTTGGTTTGCTCTTACTAAGTGGGTACAATACAGTTCCTTGTGAAGATATGTATTGGAGTTCGGTAGAAGATGTAACTGTACCGATTATACCAACTGTCCTGTCTCGATCTAGATTCAGGGAACTGAAAAAATATTTTCACCTTATGGACAACTCTAAACTGAAAAAAAATGATAAACTTGGTAAGATTTCGTCAATTTATCAAGAGCTAAATAAAAATTTCCAGCAGTTTGGAATTTTTCATGATGTTTTGAGTATTGATGAGAGTATGGTGCCCTATTATGGGCACCATTCGTGCAAAATGTTCATCAGATGTAAACCTATCCATTTTGGATACAAAGTGTGGATGTTATGCTCAAGCAATGGGTTTCCTTATGCGAGTGACATTTATGCAGGCAAGAAGCCAGAGTCAAATAATGATAATGAACCTTTAAGTTCAAGAGTCGTAAAAGATCTGTTATCTATTGTGCCAAAACCTTGTCAGGTTGAGGTTTATTTTGATAACTTTTTCACCTCATACAACCTCTTGAAACAACTGACTGAGAAACATTTTAAAGCAACAGGAACAGTACGTGAAGGAAGAGTAGGAGGATGCCCATTGACGTCTGCAAAAGAAATGAAAGAAGAAAAACGAGGAAGTTTTGAGCATAAATGTGATGGAGACATTTACGTTTGTAGGTGGTTGGACAATTCAGTTGTCACATTGGCATCAAACCACGAAACACATAAATCAATAGGAAGTGCAAAACGATATTCGCGCAAACATGGCAAGAAAGTAGACATATCCCAACCGAATATTGTCAGGCAGTACAATAGTGGAATGGGGGGTGTAGATATTTTTGATAAGTTACTCTCAAGCTACCGGCCTTGACTAAGTTATAAAAAATTGTGGTGGAACTTGTTCACCAATGCGCTAAATATGGCAGTTGTAGCAGGCTGGATTGTTCAGAAGGAACTGCGTCCTGACAACCATTTATCCCATCTTGATTATAGGAGACAAGTAACCACAGCACTTCTCAAGCAGAAGCCTAGAGTTGACAATAGGCCAGGTCCTCGAGTTCATGTGTCTTTATCTCAGCGAAAGGCAGACGGCCATTACCTAGCTCAGTCTGATCAAGGTAGGTGTGCAGTGTGTAAAAAAAATGCCAGGTTGGAGTGCAAAGAGTGTTTGAAGAAAATGCATATGAACTGTTTTCCGAAGTACCACGGACTTCAATAATTCAATATAGTTTTATATTATTAGAACAATCATTTGTTTTTTTCAATGTGCAGTTTTGTGAAAAATATTTTGAAATTTAGTAGATAGTAAAAAGTTGTTTCATGATAACATTTCTAATTAAATTTTTAATTCATTGCTAAAAAAATTTATATTGTCTAAAAATTTGTTTATGTCTATTAAAATCTAGATTCATTTTATCTCAAAGCTATGTTGATTCGTTCACCATAAATGCTTTTACAATAGTAGTCTAAGTATTTTTAATAATACCTGATATGACCTCTGATACCGCCAATGTTCCCAATTGGGAACATGAGAAAAAAAGTATCTAGAAATTTTTTTTCCCTCACAATAGTGATATATTTCATCTAACTAGATGGTAATATGGAATAGAAAATAAAAAAAAAATAGTAAAAATTTTATCTGAATTGAATTCGGCGGGTAAATGGTTAATAATCTTCTTTGCACTTTTGGCAGAAAGCATTTGTAGTGGTATCCCTGGTGACCTGTCAGAAAATTATCGTCTGCCACCTGGTTATGCAATGGTTCAGTGAAAAATTGCTAAGGAGGCAGAGAATGAAAAAGAAGGGCTATGTACTTCAACTGATGAATAAACAGAAAGCGAACCCATCATGAGTAGAACTACCAACATGTAGAAGCAAAAGGATACTTGGCATATGGGCCCAGGAGGCTTGGGACCCCGTGCCGCATAAACAGTTTATGAAAAAGGTCAATAACTTGTGAAATAGGAGGTATTAAGGGTGCATTTACGGCATAGAGGCCCAAAAATTTTGTCTGCAGCACTGTTTGCAAGCCTGTGTCTCTAGGGGGGGGGGGGGGTCACCACTTAATGGGAGTGCAGAAGAATGGCCCCCAATATTATTGCCTGTAAACAGCATAGTGTCACTAACTCGTAGTATGTCATACAAAAAAAGACTACAGGCAGGCCTAAACCATTTAATAACAAAGAACTTTTAAGATAACAAGAAAGTAGATATACATTACAGTGCAGTACAACATCCAAAATCCAGACATTTTCAAAATTGTCGGATTTTTTTTTTCCCCCCAGACTGACGAAGTCGCGAATTTAAAACACCAGGGAAAAATTATTTATATGGAATTATATTTTATGAACAAATACCGTATTTTCCGGTCGACTTTCTGAACCCAGAAATGAAACGAAAGTTTAGATGGACGGCCGTAGATAGATAGGCTCGTGGTTGGAGCATGAATTGCGTTGTTAGCGTCAATCCCTCCTCCCCCTTATTCAAGTCACAACTCCTAATGAATTATTTCGCATAAAATATACATCGTTATTTAAATATGGAATTTTTATTATCAAAATTTCCTTTTCTCATTATTGAAAAAGACATTTTTCTGAAACAATGTAATTTTTAATATTAAACACTTTAAAACGTTATCGTAACATTTTATCACAGATGTTCAATTAAATCTAAAAATCCCGAGAATTCATATTAACGCTCACGGAAATTTATTTTGTTCACTTCGTAGTATGAATTCCATTCTTCAATGTATTCAGTTTTGTCTTCAGAATCTCCTCCCCTGCCCGATATCTGACGATTTTTTCATTCTCGTTGAACGTGTCAGCTTGAAATTGACTGTATATTTTGCCTTTTTTGTTTAGAAAGCAATATTTAAATACTATAAGTAGAACCAAATAATATCGTATCTCACAGAACCAAGCAACAAGGTCATTAATACACAGACCTCTCAAAGGGGTCAGTTCTCTCAAAGGGGTACGTTTACGATTAGGAGCTAAGCAAATTCCTTTCTTCGCTTTCCCTGCCCCACCGCGTCCCGGTGCTGCTGCAACCTAGTAATGACTCATCGTAATTTAGAAAAATCATTGAGAGGAGAGATATTTTTCTTTTTTTGGAAAAGATATTTATTTTATCTACTGCGATATTTTTTACATATTTGACTATTACTAATAAAGTTTTTACTTTTTGCAGAGTCATCAGCCTTTTTAAACATAACATTATATGGATGCTAGAAAATAAATAAAACTTTTAAGTTCTTATTTTTTTTTTTTCGTTCGTTAATAGCGAAAACGGTTTAAACACATTTACACCTTTAAATATATCGTCAAAAGTGCTAATCCTCGATCTTTATTAAATCTCGGCACTTCATTAAATCTTCTGGTGCTTCATTAAATCTTGACAAAACCGATTAAACAGAAGTTCTGCACTGTGACGATGATGCGCCAATCTTAAATAAATTGAGTGATGGCGAAATTCGCAATATGATATTAAATGAAAAAAAGATCAAAGTAGCGACGATAAATGTGTGATAATCTTATGCAAACAATCGATCATGCAATTAAAGTTTTTGAACAAAGAAGCTTTATAACCGAGCAGAAATAATGTCCATCTACAGGATAAAGAAAACTGCTTTCCCGTAAATCAAAATTTCGAAAATTCGAAAACTTGGAAACGAAGTAAATGATATATTGTTTTTCTCATTCTTTTCTTTTCCCTACAAGCAGAGCTTCTTTTATGGAGAACACAGGGGCATGGTTTTCCTAACTTATAGAGAGCAATTATTGCATAAAAAAGTAAAAATTAAATTGTTTCTTAGAATTTCTATCATGTATTTTGTGGAATTCCCCCACCTATATGTATGCCTACTGAATAATTTAAACTACATAATCAATTGATACTAACTTTTTTATTGAAGTTATATCATAATCACTGATTATTTCAAGCTAATGTCCATTTTTCATGTTTTTTCTGCCATTTTGTCCAAAATGGAGTCAACTGATGGAGTCATTTCTCTATATAAGTGTAAGAGAGTTAACCCATTTAACCTTGTCTCAGTGGTAGAATTTCTTAAATAATTCTTTAGCCTACGCAATGTGGAAAAGGGTCTTTCATTTTCAGCAGTGGACCATGGTAGTACTGCTAATATATGCAACAATGTTTTAATATTTGGTAGCATCTTTTCTTCACAATACCTTAAAGCACTTAATGCATCCCTTGGCCAGTCGTCCATCTTTAGCCTAGCAATGGCTCTGTACCAAAACTTCAACTCTATTTTTAGTTCATAGACCGTCCCACTTAAGTCATTTTTGTAGAATAACACCAAAAATTTAAACTCCTTCAAGATTTCCTTAGAAAGCTTGTTAGGATCTACTGGCAGCAATGTTTGAAATCCAGTCAAAATAGACTTATGTTTTGAAAATTGTTGTTCTAGATTATTTAGAAAGGTATCTAAAAATTGAATGTATACTGAGACTCGATAATAGAGTCTGCATTGTATCTCAACACCACAGAGTCCACATTGTCCAGAGTCCACATTATCACAGAGTCCACATTGTATCTCAATGTTTGTTTGCTAGCCGTTCTTGGTTTGTTCATTGGAAAACCAAACTTTTCAGCTTTTGTTTCAGCTCTTAAAAATAATGGAGCGAATTCCGAGTGAGCATTTTCCCTTATCTTTCTTATCTCCAACATTGTATCTTCCGCTACATTACATGCATGTTTCAAGTCAATATTTCTTCGTTGCAGTAGCTTACATAAAATGCTACTATAGGAAAATATTTCATTTAAAACATGAAGAGCAATAACAAAATATGCCTTTTTTACTGCACAATTTAATTGGTGTGCAGAATTAGCAGAATCGTTATCTGGCCAATCAGAAATTCTGTCTAAAGCCAAAACAATAGCATCATACAATTCAAGAAACACTGCAACAGAATTATATCTTTCAACCCATCTTGTGGCACAAAGTCGTTTTAATTTTTCGTGTCCAGAATGAATTTCTGCTTCTTCTAAACATTGCTCACAGTACAGACTGTCTTTTCGGTGTATGAAAAAAGTCATACAATTTTTCAATTGTGCCTAAACAATTCTTAATTGAGGGAACTTCGCAAGAATTGGATACAGCTAAATTTAATGAATTTGCAGCACAATGAATGTATAGTGCTTGCGGGAAAAAAAGACTGAATATGGGCCTGTATGCCATTAAATTTGCCACTCATTGTAGCCGCTCCATCATATCCTTGACTGCGCAACTTGCTCATATCTATCCCAAGAGCCTTAAGTTTATCAATAATTGTAGCTGCAATTCCTTTACCTGTACCATCTTCAAGTGATACAAACTGCAGAAAAAGTTCCTCCACATTTGATACCGTGGAATCAATGCAACGAACGCAAAGCGACAATTGCTGTACACCAGCAATATTTCGTCAGTAGTTTCGTCAAGGAGCACAGAAAAATACGATGATGAATTTGTCTTTGCCACCAGTCCATCAAGAATAAGGCTGTTGCATATTTCCAGAATTTCATTTTGTACTTTCCAACTAGTATATAATGCATTACTTTTACTATTAGATAACAAGGTTTGAAGATTGTCGTCATATTTTGCTCGGTACCTTAAAAGCTCTCTAAAATTTGCCTCGTTCCCCACTGTGCCTTCTACAACTCTTCCGCCATCCCCATTGTTGGAAAAAAATCAATACATCGCGATTCACGTTCCCGTGAACGGATGTTTATGCAAATTTAATATGAACGACTCTTTCCGTTCACCGGCGTGAACCGTGACATTTTCCAACATGAGGATTCATGCAAATTAGTTCTCAATGCGTACGCATCTGATTTGCATATCCGGGGGCGTTTCCGGAACAGTCCATTTTTGGATATATAGGACAGAAGTTTCTTGAAGCAGACAGATTGAAGCAAGCAGACTGAAATGCTTTAGACAGATGAAAGCACGCAGAGGAAGCATGCAGACAGAGGCACTGCGAGATACTATTAGACAATGGTTTAAGTCGAGACAGACGCTGGTGTGGTCAGTTTAGACCAGTACGTATTGAACGTTAAATTTACTTACATATGTGTTCGGAAGTCACGTTAAAATTTGCTGATTTCTTATCCATTGGTTTTTCTTTTGCCAAGTGTGATACCTTCGATGGTGGCTGCAAATACACGCAAGTGATATAGGTAGTATAGCTATTTACTACTAATGCTTCAAGAAATTTCTGTCAGATTATTTGCCTCTACAAACTTTTGTACATAGTATTATTTGATGTTTTGTGGCATGGAAATTACCTGGAATGTGTAAGTTGCCTAGTTATGTTCTTCACGTAATAAAGTGAACAATGATTTTTTGTTTAAAACTGGCTCCGTATATTTTAATGACCCAGCCAACACTTAGACTCTTTGACTGTGCATACTTTGCTGCTAAAACTTAACTTTAAATTTTTAAAATTTTCCACCAGAATGGTTATGGGCCAGTTTAACGCCCAAAGAATCATAAGTGCAAGTGTTTAAAGAACCATTGTTCCAGTGTTCAGATGGGGGCCGTGCCTGGCACCATTTTGAAATACTTGTGATTAACGAAAGTAAACAGTGTACAAGGGACTTTTACTTCTGCTTCTTTACTAAATCTACGAGTGGCCATGGAGGCAAGTAGAACGGAGTTGCTGACGCGAAACAACTACGTCACCTGGTGTACCGACATCTCATTCGTCCTCAAGGGAGAAGGATGTTTTGGACACGTAGACGGATCTGTTAAGCCTATTGAAGAGGATGCAAATCGCCGAGACTGCGATGATTTTTATCGACTGAAAGACCGAGCCCTTGCTATCATCTACCAAAGCTTATCCTTGGAATACAAGGAGTTTATAAACGTAACTGACGAACCAAGTCAAGTGTGGAAACCCCAGGCCGTCCGACTCATCCAGAGGACTTGAGCAACTATTTGGACGACCGGTAACCAAGTCAAGTGTTGTTGTTGAAACCCAGACCGTCCGACCTACCAGAAAGGTGTAAGGTAACTGTTTGGACGGTCGGGAAGTGCCACCCAATTTAGACCGGAACCCAGTGGGGGAGGCATCCACAGGGACCGTACCCTCCTTCCCCTACCACCAACCTCTCGGAAGGACTTTCGGACCCACATGTTTAACGTGATCGTACTCCGCATGAACACGGCAGCAGTTTTGGCAGTGGCTGGAATCGAACCCGGGCCTACCGAGTACAACTCCAGCGTGCTAACCAATGGGCTACCGCGCCCCACCAAGTCAAGTGTGGAATACTTTAAGAGAGCACTTTCAAGCGCCTTCCCGTGTTAATCTCGTAAGTCTACTAGACGAATTCTTCGATATCTAGCCGGAACAAGATGAGCCTGTTGACATATTTTGCTCAAGACTTCGCAAGGCCGTTACAAGGCTTAAAGATGCGAATCACACCATTGAGGACCTGTATGTTTCTTTTCAAGCCATCCGATACCTTCCGGAAGAATACCGGGGCATCGTTCAACTAATTTACAGATGGAGTGACTCGGACTTCAAGCTCAGCAAAATACAAACAGAGTTGACAGCTGAAGAGAGCAAACTCCGACAACAGGAAAGTGACTTTTCTAAAACTGTGAGTGTGAATTCTGCCTATTTTACTTCTAAGAATTGTGTAAATAGAGTAAAAATATCTAAATTTAAATCTAAAAATGTGTCTAATGCAAATACTTCTAGACATAGTGTACATAATAGAAAAGTTCCTAGTCATAATCTAAATATTTCTAAAAGTAAAATTAAGTGTTTTAAATGTAATAAGCTAGGTCATACTAAAGTTAATTGCTCTAAATATAATGGATCTAGTATTGTGGAATTTCTTGGATCTCCACATATTGAAGCTAATACTGTAATCGATCGTAACGATAGACTCAGCTGGGTAGTAGACACTGCTGCTACGCGACATTTCTGTAATAACATTAAGTTATTTTCAAAATTTAATGAGTGCAAAGGCACTTCAATGTCGCTAGCAGTAGGGAATATCGAAAGTCCAGTTGAGGCTATCGGGACGGTGGAAATGTATGTCCAATTTAAGGACAAACAAAGTATTATTAGATTAGAAAATGTTATGTATTCTCCTAAACTTAGGAGAAATTTATTAGCTGCATCTGTTCTTGAGGAACAAAATTTTAGTTTTAAAGGGGCTAATGGGGTGCTATGGTTTTTTTACACCCAAAGGGGAGAGATTCTTTTATACAAGAAGAAAAGATGGGTTGTATTTTTTAAAACCTAAGTATAGTACCCAGGAACAAAATAACATAGAAAACCGTCAATCTAAATATAGGGATCGAGATGGAGACAAGAAACACAAAAAGGATAAGAAATCTAAAGATAGGGATCCTAGTGCTTCCAGAAAAATAAGTAAGGTAAAGATAGCACCTAATTTTAAAGAAACTAAATCTAAATCTGACAAAACAAAAACTAAGCAGAATAGAAATGTGGATAGTTTAAAATCTCAGCCTAGCAGTTCAGTAACTGAACTTAATAGTACAAACTGTCTTTGGCACAATATATTGCCACATAAACGCTGAATATCTCCTCCAAACCAGCAAAGTTTCTGCTGTAAACGGACTTCCTAGGCTTAAATACAAAAAGTTAAACTGTAAATCTTGTAAATTGGCTAAGTCTAGGAGAGTATCGTATCAACCCACCGGTAGGATAAGGTCCACTAAACCATTACAATTGTTACACATGGACGTGTGTGATCCCCAGGGCCGGCTTAAGGCACCAGCAAAACAAGCACTTGTTTGGGGCGGCATTTTAGTCAACAAGGTATTGCATAAAAAGAAAATTCTGGGGCGCGTGCAACCGCATTTACAAATACAGTTGTATGAGCTAAAAAGTAAAACAAAACACTGAATAAATGGTAAAAATATGTTCCCAGATAAGAGTGAAAACGGCTATCATTCATTCTCCCCTTGGAAAAAGAGGGCAGAAATGGGATGGCTTCCAGTATGTCACCCCCAATCGTTTATCTTGCAATGCAAGTAACCGCTAATTACTTTAGAGCACCGGGAGTCCAGTACAGCTATCAACAGCACATCTAGGGCGGCATATTAACCATTATCTGTGAACTGGAAAAGCTTTTATGTGAAACTGGTTTTTGTTAACTATTCTATGAAAAAATCCGATGAGAGAGGGCACATTGCTTGAAAAGATGGGGTTTCTCCCTTCGAGGTGTAATTCTAGCTCTTTGGTTAATCCCAGAATTGCCGTGCCAGGATACCCATCCTTGTTAATTATTCTTCTACTCTCCAAATCCGGAAATCATCTCCCCCATCACTCAGACACATAAATAAAGGACTTCTTTCACATCTATGCCAAAACAGGTGTCCGCATTGGAAGTAATTAGGAAATTGGACAAGGACAGGTCTCAAAAGACATCTTTGAAACATCAGTGAACCATTGTAGAATTTATGGTACATACACACCCCAAGCAATCCCATGGGCTATGAAACATGTGTTTATCAATCATTTTGTTCTGCGTGAGATTTGTTCTGGGTTGAATCGGTTTAGTCGTACGTTTCAGTGAGAAAGTCAAATGTCATTTTTCTTACAGTTGAACTTGACATTATCTAAAATATTCAGCTAGTATTTTGTGTAATTATAAAATGTAAGGTAAGTAAGACATAATTATTTTATGATATTGTTAAATTTGTTTCTATTAACGTATAACATAGTAGATCCTCATCAAGGGGATCCAAATTATCCTAAATTCCAGGTGTAAAATAGGTATAGTCTTTAATTTAAAGACCGCAATAGTTTTCATTATAACAATTTATATACAGTATCTAGTTGACTCACCTTTTAGCTAAAAGGTATTTTAAATTTTTCACACGGATCAGTATAATACTGTTTGTTTGCTCTCAGGGTGTTATACTAAATTTAGCTGCTTGAAAGTTCTTAGAAATTTTTTCCTCGTTTTGCTCAATTTTTAGATTTCTTTTTCTGTGTGCGTTTTCCCTACCTAATACTGTATTTATTCTTTCTTAAAATAAAAATATGTATTGATATTAATTATGCTATTTACGGGAAATTTTTACTTTTTCGAATTATTCCAATTTTTAGTTATCAGGATTTCAGCTAAAGCTTCGTTTAATTTGAAAAGTAACTATTGTGATTTGAATGAGGTAATTTTTTAAACAATGACCATATTCAACAGATTCACATCTTGCCGCTTTAAATTTTGTTATCTTATAAACCCTTGTTATCTTATAAACTCGAAAACTATAAACGAATTATATCGAATCATAAAAATATCATTATTACATATATTAAATTTTGCGTTTAAGTTATGGAGTAAGAATCCTATATAATATAACATTGTTTGGTATTTGAGTACTTACAATAAAAGTTAATAGGAAATAATTTAGTTTTTAATATTAATTATAAATGAATCAAAATTTATTTTCGAAACCAACTGTCTCACATGTAGAGCTCTAATCTTTCAAATTTTTATTTTTCCATTTTAAATTATCGAAAAAAAATGATGAACTCTCAAAGAATTTTCATTCTTTCTGGTAAATAAAAAGTAAAAACAAATACTGTAAATTTCTTGAACTTTCTAAATTATTTCAACTGTTGAGTATAATTGAAATTATGTTACTATTTATTTGAAACTTTTAAATTTTGTATTTTAAGCATGCACTTTTCTTATAATTTTTTTTATATATAATTTTAATGCTTGCAGAGGGATGCACAGAAATGTTCTCGCAGAATATTTTTTCAAGCATATAACAAGACATATTTGTACAAAATTTTATTTCAATCCGTTGAGTAGTCGTATTGTAATGTTGCGAAAACGACATTTGGTCAAGTTGTGAATGACTAGTGTAAAACTACAAAAAAAAAATCGTGACGTTATTCACTGGATCGAGTAACAACCTAACTATGTTCAAAATCTGACTTCATTTGTTCATTAGTTTCTGAGAACAGCAGGGTACCTCGATTTAACAATAAACTGACCGAAAAAAAAAAAAAAGACCGATTAACAACAAAAAACTAAAGAGTATTTATTTTGTGTTTTGTAACCAGTCTCTTCAAAAACTTATAAATCTCTGAAAAAGATATGTTCGAATACTTACTTCTATTTAGCGAGGGAAGTGAAATAAATATGACAAGAAGAATTACAAAAATATCATTTACATATATAATTTCTTTTCCTGCAACACATAGGAAAGGAGAAGTATTGTGATGGGGTAAAAACCGGACACTTGGATTTTGATAAATTTACCAATGTTGAGCCTCCTTGAATACTAATCAACCATTTTTTTAATGATGTCTGTCTATCTGCGCAGTGGTTTTTTTTGTCTGGGGGGGGGGGGAGAGAAATGGAACCTTAAAGGAAACAAGTTATCTAATATAATTTTAACTAACTACTAATAGTAGTAATTATTATATATACACATATATAGAAGTAATTACTATATATATAGCAAATACTTATTCAAATATTGCAAAAAAAAACTTGCTCCGGCTAAACAAAAAGATGAAAAACTTTTAAAATAATGTAAATTGAATTATAGCTACAAAAATTTCATTCTGAAAATAATCAATCATAAAATAAAATTATAATAATGATCTAAATGCTGCCACATAAGAAGTGGAAACTAGGTTAAAATGCGGCAAATTTTTCCACAAAAAGTATTTTGGGCGCGGTAGCCCATTGGTTAGCGCGCTGGAGTTGCACTCGGTAGGCCCGGGTTCGATTCCAGCCACTGCCAAAAAACTGCCGCCGTGTTCACGCGGAGTACGATCACGTTAAACATGTGGGTCCGTAAGTCCTTCCGAGAGGTTGGTGGAAGGGGAAGAAGGGTACGGTCCCTGTGGATGCCTCCCCCACTGGGTGCCGGTCTAAATTGGGTGGCACTTCCCGGCCATCCAAACAGTTGCCTTACACCTTTCTGGTAGGTCGGACGGTCTGGGTCTCAACAACAACAAAAAGTATTTTGTAAGTTTCTGAATTTATTAGCATTTGGTACGGTGACATAAAATCTCTCCGGGGGGTGAATGGGAGGATGTTTCTAGAAGGAACTTCGCCGCCCCCCCCCCCCCCCCCCCCCCCCACCAGATATATTCTTGAAAGAATCACCTTTGTCTTTGGTAATGATATTTCTATAACAAATCAATAAAATAGAATACAATTCGATAATACTAATTTAATCAATGAATATCCGAGACTCATTAATTTAAGGGTAAATGGGACAGAAGAAAGCCATCAATTTTTGAACATTTAAAATCAAAACTAGGATGCGCATGAAAAGTATAAAGTTTAAATATGTTAAAAAATTAGATATTTTATTTGAATTTTCATTTAAAAACGAATATCATCACTTATATAGGACGTTTCGAGATAATTTGCATTTCTTATTTGAAACAGAAAAAAAATCATAAAAAAATTAACTACACTCAATCTTATTAAGTTAGTATCCATTTTGAAATTACTTTTAACAGGAAATGAATGAATACCATTGTTTAGAAGTTGTCATTGAGCATTTTACTTTTCCATATGCGGCGGTATATGTATAGAAAAAATAAGTCAAATCAAAATATATTTGGCGTACAAACCAATAACTGTCAGAGCGCCTCTTAATTTTCTCGAAGGCCAAGATCTTCAATTTTCTTATTTCGGTAATTTCGATTTTCTTATTTCAGTAATTTCGATTTTCTTATTTCGATTTTTGATGATGTAACAAACATTAATAAATTTAAATGTTCTACTAGACTGCACTGTGTACCAAATTTCAGCTCTTTAGGACGTAGGAATGTATGTTAAAATGCCATCAAAGAAGTTGGAACAGACAGGCACACACACACGCATCATTCATGACGAGATAAATAAAAGTTTTTAATAACAAAATTTATTAATATGTATGGAAAAGCATGTATTAGACCATAGATTTTTTTTTTATCTAAAATTTAATGGCTATATTTATATGATGCTAACATATTTCGTTCTTGAGATATTCCACATTTTTTTAATTTAAAACGGTAAGAACTTAAAGAAAATCCCACGAAAAATCCATTCACTTGAGAAACATTTGGAACAAAATTAACTGAAATATGTTGGTTTAGCAGCGTTTCTCTATACTACTGCATTTATAAAAGTTAACAGTAAAATGAGTGGCAGGGAGGGGGCAGCCAAATTGCTTTCTGCTTGGGGCGGCAAAAAACTTAGAGCCGGGCCTGGTGATCCCTTGCCTACAGCCTCATATGGTGGAAATAAATATATCTTAACTATAACAGATGATTATAGCAGGAAAGTTTTTGTTTATCTTATGAAACAGAAGTCAGAAGTGTTTTCACATTTTAAAGAGTTTAAGGCCAGAGAGGAAAGGTACTAAAATTCTATGTATCCGGACGGATAATGGAATGGAATTCTGCCATGATAAGTTCAAAAATTACCTGAGGGATATCGGTAGTAAGGCTGAGAGGACTAACACATATACCCCACAGCAAAATGGAGTATCGGAGCGATTCAACTTAACCGCATTTGACTGTGTTAGAGCCATGTTGAACGAGAGCAAAATGCATGACAGATTCTAGGCGGAAGCAATATTGTGTTTTACATACACTAAAAATCGAATATGTCACAAATTTAAGACTAAGACTCCACATGAACTCTACAGTGGTAGAAAACCTTAAGTCATCCATCTTAGAACTTTTGGTTGTAGCGCATATGTAGGCAAACCCAGTCAGCTCGGAAAGAAGTTAGACATGAAGACTACAGAAGGGGTGATGGTAGGCTATGTTATTAAAACTAAAGGCTATAGAATATTTTTCTCAGGGGAAAAACGAACAATTGAGACCTGCAATGTGAGGTTTGATGAGGGTAATGTAGTGGAAGGCATCCTGGACCCAATTTGTCCCAGAAATATCTCCTTAGGGATATCAAGAGATAACCTTTCAGAATACTCCGACCAGGAATATCCGAGAGGGCAGTCTGATGGGGGGGGAGGGGGGGCAGGAGAGGGTGAAGACACTGTTGACGATCCGTCTGAATCCAGTGAGGAAACGGACTCTCCTACTGACTTTAATATGACTTCTTGCTCGGATATTACTTGGCAGCGAAAGACAGTTCCAAGACCCGATGGGAGTAGAACCGAAGTGTATTATTACGCTCAAGGAGATAATAAAAGGCTGAGGTCGCACAATGATGTTAAGAAATATTGTGATAAAAGAAATATACAATTTGATCAGCAACTATTTAATTTTCGGGAAAATAAAGGTCTTAAAAGGGTCAGAGGCAGACCAGAAGCAAGCAATATTGAAATAAATATACCAAAAGGGTACAACGCTGCTATTAAATCCTCCCAGTCCGAAAAATGGTGTAATGCTATGGATGAAGAAATGGCCGTAATGCAAGAGAGGTATGTCTGGGAACTAGTTCCTGCATCCACCTCACAAAAGCATATAGGCAATAGATGGGTCTACACTATTAAGAAAGACGAGAATGGGAAAATCAAGAGATTTAAAGCTCGTTTGGTAGCTCAGGGGTATGGTCAGAAGAAAGGAGAATCATACGATGAAGTTTTTAGCCCTGTTGTTAACTTCAACTTAATTAGAGCATTCTTCTCAATTTTCGTATGCATGCTTGGCTGGGTGCATTTCCAGTTAGATATCAAATCTGCTTATCTCTATGCTAAATTGAGTCAAAAAGTATATATGAAACAGCCTCAAGGTTATGTCAGTCAGGAACAGCCTGATTATGTTTGTTTGTTGAAGAAAGCCATTTATGGTCTTCATCAAAGTGGAAGAGAATGGTATAATGAACTTGACACCAAATTAAAGGAATTAAATTTTTTGAAACTTAAATGGTGTAATTGTGCCTATATTTACAATAGCAAAGTTCTTATCCTAGTTTATGTGGATGACATAATTCTCTTTTCAAAGTATCAGAAGGACATAGACCACATTGTTTCATTACTTAGCATTGAATTTGATATCAAGGTATTAGGAAAAATTAGAAAACTTTTAGGTGTGGAATTTAAAGAGTGTGACAAATTTTTTATACATCAAAGTCAGTATATAGATAAAGTATGTCAAACGTTTCAACAATATAAATATCCAGTTACATCACTTCCCATTTCTAAAGGGAATATTCTAAGTAAAATAGATTGTCCAAAGACAAGTGAAGAAATAAAGCAAATGCAAAGTTTTCCTTACAGGAGCTTAATTGGGTGTTTGCCTTTTATATCTAGTAGAACTAGACCTGATATTTGTTACGCCATCAATATATTATCTCAATTTCAAGAAAACCCTGGAATTAATCATTGGGATGCATTGTTAAGACTTTTTGGATATGTTGAAAAGACTAAAAATTATATGTTAAATTTATCTAATATTGAGGAGTTAAAATTAAATTGTTACTTAGATTCTGACTTTGCTGCAAACAGAGATCACAGTGTTTCACTTGGAGGCATGAAACTCTTTATTGATAATGTACCTTTTTCTTATCGAACCTTTAAACATAAGTGTGTCAGCTTATCAACCATGGAAGCTGAATATGTATCACTAACTGAAGCCGCTAAGGAAATGGTATGGGTACAGAACATAATTGAAGAATGTCATTTACTTGGGTTAAACTTTAATAAAAGTAACAGTGTTATTTTTAGCAACAACCAAGCAGCCATTAATTTTTCTAACTCTCCAATTGAAAGCAATAGAACTAAGCATATTGATGTTAGATATCATTTCCTAAGAAATTTAATAGTCAATGAATCATTTAATATTAAATTTATAAACAGTAATGATAACTTAGCAGATCACTTTACTAAACCAATGACTAAGGAAATAATACTTAAATTTTGTAATAAAATATTTAAAAACTAAATCAAACTTTTTGAGATTAATGTTTAGTCTAAAGAAAATTTTAAATGCTAAATTGAATTTACAACTTGGGAATTTTTTAAGATGTCATATATATACATTATTGTTTATCTCAAACCTCATTGATATAAGCTAGTATATCTTGAGTATAAATTTTTGTGATATTGAATCTTTTCACTTTACACCTTTGTATATACATCCATTTTTCTATTACTCGCATAATGCAAGATAGTAGCTTATGTGTATAAAATTTTGTAGTTTTCAACTTAGTAGAAAGTATGTGTTGAAAGTTTTGATAAAGGATTTTTATTATCTGATTACTTGCATCATGTATTTTTAAATATTTGGTATATCAATTCAGTTTGATAGTATTAATTATGTATACTTGTATTGTATTAATAGACTAAAATTTTTAAGCTTTTTGAATTATAGTGTTTATACTCAAATTTAAAGTAAACTTAAATTCTATGCTTATACAAAATCTTAATCTTTTAAAAGTTGACTTGCTAAATATGATAATATGCTTATAGTACTTAAATTTTGTATACTTATAATTAAACTTAAACTAAAATTTAAATTCTGAATGCTAATACTTAAGCATTGAAGTTGTGTTGTATATAAATTTCTACTTGATGTGAAATGTTGTTGTTACAATATTGTCTACAATACTTAACTGTTTTTCAGATGCTATAAGTACTTATGCATTTTATTTTAAATTTAGTAATGATGTAATACTTTAAAATTTATTCCTTCATTATATGTTTGGTAGGATACTGGTGGCCTTGGTGTTTATTGATATACCTTGGTTTCTCAGAGTAAGTTTTCTTTTGCATATGCATTGAGACTTAAGGATTTGCATGAGGGGGCCGATTGTGGGAAAAAAATCAATACATCGCGATTCACGTTCCCGTGAACGGACGTTTATGCGAATTTAATATGAACGACTCTTTCCGTTCACCGGCGTGAACCGTGACGTTTTCCAACATGAGATTTCATGCAAATCAGTTCTCAATGTGTATGCATCTGCTTTGCATATCCGGGGGCGTTTCCGGAACAGTCCATTTTCGGATATATAGGACAGAAGTTTCTTGAAGCAGACAGATTGAAGCAAGCAGACCGAAATGCTTTAGACAGATGGAAGAACGCAGAGGAAGCATGCAGACAGAGGCACTGTGAGATACTATTAGACGACGGTTTTAATCGAGGCGGACGCTAATGTGGTCAGTTTAGACCAGTACGTATTGAACGTTAAATATACTTACATATGTTCGGAAGTCACGTTAAAATTTGCTGATGTCTTATCCATTGGTTTTTCTTTTGCCAAGTGTGATACCTTCGATGGTGGCTGCAAATACACGCAAGTGATATAGGTAGTATAGCTATTTACTACTAATGCTTCAAGAAATTTCTGTCAGATTATTTGCCTCTACAAACTTTTGTACATAGTATTATTTGATGTTTTGTGGCATGGAAATTACCTGGAATGTGTAAGTTGTCTAGTTATGTTCTTCACGTAATAAAGTGAACAATGATTTTTTGTTTAAAACTGGCTCCGTATATTTTAATGACCCAGCCAACACTTATGACTCTGACTGTGCATACTTTGCTGCTAAAACTTAACTTTACATTTTTAAAATTTTCCACCACCCATGACCACCACCCATGACATTAAACTTAAACCTTGTCTCCTGCAAAAGAGCACAGTCTCAATAATTGGCATTAACTTATTTCTGTTTTCTAAAATTTGTTTTTTTCTTTCTTGATTTAGTTGCAAATTAATTGGATCTTGTTGTTTTGTCTCAATTTTCGATATAATGTGGGTGGTCTCAACATTGTCCCTATGATAAGAACTTTGCTGGTGCTCACTGAAACGTTCTTTCGCTTTTTTCCAGTTACTAAATTCTTCAGAACACAGCTGCCCAATTTTTTGATGACCTCCTTTGCCGACACCGTGTTTATTGAGTAATACACAAAACTTGCAAAATGCTCTGTCAACTTTCTTTGAGTAGCTTAACCACTTCCATTCAATCAACCATCTCTGTTGAAATTTTAAATTTCTTTTACCTGACGATGGGTAAGAAAACATTTCTGGTGGTGACCACAATTGTGTCAAGACTTATTTTTTCTCACTATTTTTTAGCTCATTGTCAATAAAATTAGCGATGTCGTATGGGTCCCATAGCTGACTTCTTCGACCATGGGTTCCACCTCGGTTTGTTCACTCTCCTCAGCAGCCACCCTTTCCTCTTCATGGGAGTTTGAAACCACCACACGTTTTGTGAAACATTTGTGAAAACAAAACTTTTTAATTAATAAAGGGTCTCACGACCCGTAAATTTTGAAAAAATAATCGATTTTCAATTTTTTTTTTTTTTAAATAGAGCATATATATATTTCTGAACATTTTGATACTAACCTTGTTTAGATATTCCTGCTTGCTCACTTTCTGAATCCTCCTCCGTATTTTTGGCGAAGAAGGCACCTATAGACAATTGTCGTTTCATTACAAAATTTAAATAACAAATTTTGAAATTTAAAACTTTATACTATTACTATTTCATACAAATACAAAAGATAGCCTACAATGTCAAAATCACATTTGTCAACAAATGCAAACCGGTGCTTAGAAGCAGTAAAAAAAATTTTCAGCATGGAATTTAACAAATACAGTCCAAAACTTTTGCTTTAAAAAAAATTACATTACTCTGTAAATTAACATTTAATACAGTAGCGACATCTATTGATTATTAATGAAACCAATTTTTTTATTTCACATCTGTGCGTCAAATTATAATAGCTAGTCTAGGACAGGCCCTGCTCTCTCCCATTAAGTTTTTTTGGATGCTTTATCTTAGCAAAAAGGGGTTCCTCAGGACCCAAGCCGCAGGGTCTTCCACTACACCACTGGCGGTTCTAAAATAATGGGAAAGTTTTTCATTATATTGTCGTTAGTGTTCAGGAATTATCATTATTAGAGCTCATTATTTGTGCATAATTTTATTGGGAAACAAATTTTTGTATGCATTTTCGGGCGGGGGGAGGTCCCCACCCCACCCCTGGGTGCACCTCTGCACTAATAACATAGTGGAAATTGGACAGAAACTTGGTTTCAAAGAGTTGGATTCCATCAACGTAATTGAGTGCATCGAATTGAACACTAATGAAACGCTTATTAACATAGATAAACAACAGGCTTAGGAAGAACGGGAGGACAACTTAGATAACGACAACTGTGTTGAAGTTCCTGCATGAAAATTAATAGCCGAACAACTATAAAAAAATTATTGGAATGATTGAAACCTTATCAAAGCATATTATGGAAATTGATCCCAATATTGAACGTAGCCTTACAATTCGCCGAATGATAAACAATGCAATTCATTGCTACAAACAAATGTATGAAGAGAAAAGGCCAAAGAAGAAAAATGTGCAGATATCTATATTGCAATTTTTAGAGAATAAAATATGAATTGCGAAAAATATGCATTTTTTAAAATTATTTCTAATAAAGACATTTGAATTTGTTAATAGCATCCTATTTATTGAAAAACAGGGAGAAAAAGAAAATTTTTTTTATCTAATTACCATTTTTTTTTTATGTATTTAGTTCCTCGATTAGTCCAGTTTCGAACAGTCCAGTATATTGGCGGAACCGATTACCTGGACTATGCTGTATAGTAACTATTATTTTACATAGTCAGTCATTTGCATTAATTTTATTTAGTAGAATGTTGTGAAAGTTATCAGTGGAAGAAGTTAAGTTTGCACATTTATATGCTCATAGTATAATTTTATAATATAGTTTATTTAGAGCAGTGTTTGAGTTTCCTAACCTAGAGTATGTATATACCCAGAAATTCACTGACTAGCTTTTGGGAGTACATAAAAAAAATTCAGTAATGGTGCGATATTAATCAATTTATTACTTTTATATTATTTTACATTGAAACTCTTGACTTAAATCGTTTAAGATAGCATTATATAACACTAACTTTGCAGTGTTATTCAGATGAAGAAACTAACTTTTGGTTTAAATATTCTTTTCTAATTTCAATATTTTATTCTTTTTATAACTTGGAGAAGCATTTTTATGAGGTATAGATTTTAGTCTGGCTCATGATAATTATGAATCGCTTTTATTAAATTATAAATTTAAAAAAAGAATGATTGTAATTAACTGGATTTGAAACTATTAAAAAACCCTTTTACTATCAAGAAGTACAATTCTGATAAAGGAAAGCTGTTTTATGTGACTCCAGTTTGCAATATTTATTGAAAAACATACCAGTTTTTAATATCCAAGTTGACATGAAAGAACTTGAACTGCTTACTAAGAAGGCACACAATTTTTCTGCTTTTTGCTAATTTTTTTGTTTCAAATCTTGTTTAGGGTAAACAGCATTAGAAGTTAACAATAAAAGTCACTGATCTGTAATATGCATGTGCAAATATGACTTACCTTTAAAGAGGTGTGCCACAAAAAATCCAAAATAATTATCAAATCAGTTAATATATATACTACTAGGGCACTTGGAATGCTATGCAACCCCTTAATTTGCTCAGGAGGTTTTGTCTCCTACTTGCAAAGCTCGCTTCATGAGCTACTTCAAGCCAAACTAAAGTTAACGGTAAACGATTTATTTCATCATGTTACCCTATTATTTCTCTATAAATGTACCAAATTTAATATTTTTGTATGGTATAGTTGTTGCGGTATGAGGCAGAGAAAATCGGTGGACATGCTGATACTAAAGCACATTTTTCACTTCAGAAGTGCATAAACAGTAAAATATCTCAAAAAATTAAAAATAGGGCTCTGTCCTGTATAACTTTGACTATGTAAGTACCTACCTGCAAGAATTCAAGGTCTTGCTATTGTTACAGAGCTGCCACTGGTGACTAAAATGCGACTAACTACTATTTTCGAGCTGAGGCGATTATGGTGACTTTTCTCAGCAAAAAAAACCCAAAAGCAACTATTTATTAGGTGACTATTTTTCATTAGTATTAAATTTTCATTTCCATTTATAATAACCTCCGCATTTTTTTCGCCTTTATTCTCATTCCAAAGTGGGGGCTGGAGAAACAACAGCCTCACCTTGGAATTTTAAAATTTCGTCGATACCATTCTTTTGTACATAACATTTTCATTTGTACCACTTCCTGTACAGTGTTATTCTCATTTCAAGGTGGAGGGCTGGAGATACGGCAGCTCACCACCACCACCTCAGAATTTCAAAATTTTGTCGATGCTATTAATTTGCAGTACATTTGTACCTTAAAACGTCATTTGTACCACTTCTGGTACAGTGTTATTCTCATTTCAAAGTGAGGGGGCTGAAAAAACAGCAGCCCCATCTCGGAATTTCAAAATTCGTATGTACAATTCAATTTAAACATATGTATCAGCCTATCCACTATGAAAGCTGATTATATTTCACTTGCTGATGCAGCCAAAGAAATTATTTGGGTACAAAACATAATTGAGGAATGCAAAAGGTTAAAAATAACAGTTTAATTTTTTTTTATAACCAAACAGCAATAAATTTTTCTATTTCCCCAATTGAGAATAATAGGACAAAACATATAGATGTTAAGTATCATTTCTAGAGGAACCTTGTAGTTAATGAGTCATTTAAAGTTAATTTTATAAACAGTAAAGATAATATAGCAGATTACTTCACTAAACCTATGAATAAAGAAAGGGTCTTTAAATTTTGTAAAGAGATATTTAAAACGTAATTTATAAACCATTAACTGTTAGAACTAAACTTTAACACAACTTTATACTTCAAGATATGTAATTCGCAGACTGTGACGTGCAATAATGGATCAAAATGTTAAGTCACGTGCAAATTGTAGTAGTTCTGTTAAGAACTTGTTTATTTCCGATTCAAACCAACAAAGTTTTTGCTTGTGAATAATTCTTCAAAAATCTCTTTGCCAAGCTTGTTACCAGATGAGGTGGCCTCAAGAAAGTGCATACCATGTTTTGGGGTAAAGTAGTTATTTTTACCTAATGTCTGTGTTTATACAACTGCTTTAAATGACCCAGTATTCAACACAGCTTCGAGCTTTTTAAGCTCACAACCTGTACATATTACTTATGTTTTACCAAATGTTGTAAGCTGGTAATGGATGTCTGATTCAATAAAAGTGATTAGGCTTTTACTATTCAACTCTTCACTTCATAAGTAAAGGAAAAATCCATTTGCTGTTCTGCAAGATAAATTGCCAAAGTAACGTATTTATCCAGCAATTTCCCTGCACTAAAAAGCTAGTTTACAAACTAGCTAGTTCCCTGCCCTAAAAAGCTAGTTTAGTTGCGCTAAATTTGATTTCCCTGTGCCAAAATGCTAATTTATTATTCCAATATTATAATTTCCCTGCACCAAAATCCTAGTTTACTGCCCAATTTAGTGATTTCCCTGTGCCAAAGCTGATACAAAATGCAAATTTGGCAGACGGTCCCTGTACTTGGGCAAGAAAAATGAAGGCAGAATTTTACATTAAATTGAAATTGATATTCTTGTCATAAATGTTGGTATTGAATGAGTTATTTTGTATATAAATAGTGATATCAAGATTATTTACTATTTTGAAAGGCTTCATTAGGTATTAACTTGGATTCATTAGGTATTAACTCAAGATTAGATGGATATGTTAAGTGTGGGTAAAGAATCATGTGGAGCATGAAAACAAAGAAAAATAGCATCAATGTAGCGAAAAATAGAAATGTTTTGTGTAATGATAGTGGATTATTTTTCATAAAGGTAAAAATGTTGGTGAACATAGAGCTACTAGTAGATCCTTGTGATACTCCAATTGTTTGGAGATAAACAGTATTATCAATTACAAGTTAATTGTGAAAAGGAACAAATTGTAATAAATTATGAGTATTTAAGACTTTTAGAATTTTATTAGATTTAATGCATAGGCGTTATGTCCACTGGTAATAGATCTAAATTTTACTGGATCCTTGTCAAATTTGGGAATGCTAACTAAATATGGAATATTTAAAATTTGATAAGTATCAAAAAATTGTATTTGGAAATAAGTTTTCGTTTTAAAACATGTATGGTTGTTTTTTGCAATATGAATTTATTAATTTGATTTAGATTGGATAATAAAGTTTTAATGTAAAAATATTTGTAGAAAATAGCATAATTTGATGCAGCTTTATGAACATATGTAAAGAGCATATGTATACATACTAAGAATTGTTGCATTTGTGTAATAATTTCTTTTAATTTTGATAATTGAAAATTAGACTTGGGAATTAGCGCAACTGATAACTTGAGTTGAACATAGGATAAAATTTTAATTTCCTAGACACAAAAGGCTTCCATTGGAATGGAGTGCATAATAGACATTTTATAGATGAATTTATTAAGATCAAGGGAAATGGTGTTAAGAATAGATTTAAGGGGATATTTTTAAGGCAGTCTATATTTAGTCGAAAGCCCAGACCATCCGACTCGTCCTTGGACATGAGCAGCAATTTGGACGGCCAGAGTCTATATTTAGTGCCATACCCCATAGCAGAAAGTAGGGTGATGTGTGGTGTACATCATAGATCGGTTTATAACCTCTGCAGACAACTTTTGAGTTGAGAATTTAAAAAAAAAATGTGGACAGACTGTAATTGTAGAACAAATGCCTATCACCTATCCCATCCCCAGATAATTTGCAAAATAAACACTTAACTATTGTACCCTTTGTCATGCTTTGTATCTGTCTCTCAACTTTTATTTTTTTTCTTTTGTCCCATAATTTCGTCTTTCTGCTAGCCAATACCATCAGACTAGCGGATAGACCAACCTGTAGTATATATAAACCTTGGATTAGACTAATTAACTTAATTATCATCTTTGCATGTACAATCATGATGTAAATTAGACATTGATTCTATATCTAAAGAGAGATTGAGAAATCTCATTATAATAAAACATAGTTCTTCCTTATAGGCTTGTTGTATTAAAACTCTTTAATATTTTCACATCCTTAATTGGCAATACATGATTGTAATTATTAAATAAATCATTAAAATTATTAGATTTAAATGTAAATACATAGATCTGGTGATGAGCAAATCATAAAAAATAATGATTTAAATGTATTTTCCTAATCACAAATACCCATTTTATTAATTTCTATTGATAAGTGCTATTAAAGTGATGATGCAAAGCGATAATTCTAATTTGTAATTTAGATGTTTGTATTTGGTTTTACCTTTGCAGTGTTTGAGTTGTTTATTATTAACTGTTTTGCATTCAGCAATTGGGGATTCAATACATTTATGTATGTATATATAGTATGTATATGTATATATATATATTTATATTTATATATTTATATATATATATATAGTATGTATATGTGTGTATATATATATATATATATATATATTTATATTTATATATATATTTATATATTTATATATATATATATATATAGTATATATATATATATATATATATACAGGGTTCATTCTAGGATTTCAAAAGGGCAGGGTGCTGACTTCCAAAAAAGGGCATATTGTCATCATAAAAGGGCACATTGCATATGAAAGAGGCACATGTTTTTAAAAGGGCACAATTATAAATTTTAACCAAAAAATGCATTGCATATTGTGGCCCACACGTAAAATGGATAGATAATTTATCTATTTTACATATTTATATAAAAATAATTAGTGATGCAAATAAAAGTATTAAAAATTAAAACAAAAGGGTACATTGTACTGCTTGATGATGCTAAAAAATAGCATAGTCTTTAGATGGTATCAATATTTTGGCAAAAAGTGGCTAGTAATGTACACGGCTACTAAGTCTAGTAAGTAGCCAGCATTTTATCATTTTAGGATTAGTTTATTGTAAAAATTTTAGTTGAAGCAAAATGGAAAGAATTTATATTTAAATTAAAACTTCATAAAAAAAAATTATATAAACAAAATCAAAACATGTTACAAACATATGTACGTGTTTGTACATGTTACAAACATGATCCTTCTTAAAAAGTTTTGAGTTCCCGAATCCACAAATTACAGAAAATATTTTTTCTTAAACTGCATTGTTAATACATTGAAAAATAAATAATGAATTTTCAAAATTTAAAGTAATATTATATTAACTTATTAGAAAAACTAGAATTAACACAATCTTATGCAAGTAATTGAAATTTATTGAAGATCCAATGTTTACTTTATCTAAACTAAACATACTATGAGCAAAAATGTATGGGTACACATAAATAAAAGAAAATACTAAAATTTGTTAATTAAAATAAAACCATGTTTTACCAGTATAAAATGCTGTATAAAAGTTAAGACATTTATTAAAATAATTATTTTTAGAAAAGTATATTAATGGTATAAAAATAAGGCAGCAGTGCCCGGAATTTTAGATGCAAACCTCTGATCAAAATTATACCGGAACCATGGCGAATTAGTAAAAAGTTTGAAATATTAAACTTGATATATTCATTTGTTAGCGGTTTAGGGGAGAGTAAATAATTTGCGTTATGTTAGGGGATAGTATGTATGCTTGATAGGAAGTCGCAGAAGAAATGGTAATATTAAATGGGAGGAGTGTATGGCTGGCATGTGTCTGGTCTGTGGATATTAAGAATGGTTCGGGGAGTCGATGTGCACCGGTTCCTATCTCCTATGCATGGCCGTGGTGTACTTGATGGGCGGGGCAAAAAAGCATGCTGGCATATGTAAAATTAAAATCAATGATATAATCCACAATATAAGAAGCAATGAAAATATCTACTTGCATATTAAGACACTGGAAAATGTAAATAAATACAAATTGCATATAAAATAAATAAATAAAAATATAATATATACGTTTCATGTAATGTAAGTTCATTATGAAAGAAGGAAAATCAGAAAACTTGAGATTAAAGAGCACCCTTTTAGTATAAAAGTTTCTTGAAATGTATATAACTTAAATGTATGGAAAACAATGAAATAGTACAACCTCAAAAATCCGGACTTTGCCGAATCCGGATTTTCGATTTTTCCGGATTATAGAATTTGAATAAAATTCAGATTTAATATTAACTAAATACGCTATAAAACACTATTTTTAGTAAAAATAATGGCAAAAGTTAGGTTAATCAAAACATATTATTTAATCTAAAAAATAGGGCAAAAGAAATTCTAAAAAAAAATATACACATTAATAATTTAGAATGTGTGAACGAAACGATTGCTCGGTTATAAAGCTTTTTTGTTTAAGACCTTTAATTGCATGATCGATTGTTTGCATAAGATTATCAATGGGTATTTTTTCTTCTCCACATTTATCGTCGTTACTTTGATCTTTTTCTATTGAATATCATATCGCGAATTTCGCCATCACTCAATTTATTTACGATTGGCGCATCATCACGTCACCCCCGGTAGAAAAGGCCGAACTGCTTTCCCCCCCTGTACCTCGTGACGTATGAGCCGTAGGCCCAATTCTGACCTTCGAATCCGAATTCCTCCGTCTCAACTTTTCTGGAAAGTTCTCCCCTAGTAGAGTAGCCCACACAAAGAAGTATCGTATGTGCAGTGCAGTACGTGGGCTCGCGCGTGTGGATGCATAACGGTCTTTTTATCGTATTTTTGAATGTCTTATATGTTAGTTCATGATTTTATAAACATTTTGACCAGCATACCTTCGACTACATACCTTATAACATTGGATTACTAATTACCTTATTAGCGTAATGTGAAAAACTGCTATTTAGAAGTAAGTGCTTACCATTTTTTGCTTATTATCATGTCATTTAAAATTACATAGAATTTTAAATATATGGCAATCAAATTATTGCTATTCAATTAACGCTAAATGGATTCTAAATTGTTTTGTTGCTAATTATAACGTCAACAAACCTTTTAGAGTTTTCTTAGTTTGTTTTAAAATTTTATTGTTGTCACATTAATTAAGAAAACTGCCTAGACATTTGTAAAATTAAGCTTTGTTAAGTAATTGTGAAGTATTTAAAATCATTCAATGTTTAAAATGTATCTTTTATTAGGTTTAGCTTGTGTGATTCATTTCATTTACCTAGTATACTTAATATGTTGTCATAAATTATTCAGTTTCCTGTAAATATTTTAAAATTATTTTAATAATGTTGTTAGTTGTGTGATATTTTTTAATAGACTAGCAGTATGTCCGTACTTCATACTGACCATATAATACAAGAAACCTAAAATTCAGAATTTGATGTGAAGTTTTAATATTTAGAGTCTCAATTTTTGAAATTTTATAATAATTCTAATGAAATGAAAATAGGTGATCTCTACCGTGCTGAGATAATAAACAGACAGATAGATGTACAACATACAATTTTATGTATACTGTTAATAGCAGATATACCCGACATTGCCCATGATTTAATATATGTGCAAATTCCTGCAGTATTCTAAATGACATTCTTACTCAAAACATTCTATTAAAATATTTCATTTAATTCTCCTTTCTGTGTTTTCTATACAAAATTATCTTCAAGCAGATCTGAATAAAACATCCTCGTTTGAAAACAAATTATAAAATATATATGAAATTGGATCAATATAAACTAAAATAAAAGCGCTAAAATTGTATAAAAATGGTTATAAAATTTTGTTTTATATTGATTTCTTTATTATTTAAATCTTAAAAAATTTAATAATCGTCTGCCTAATAAACACATTTGATTTAATTGCGTTGCTAAGCATCATGATATAATTTTCTTAATAAATTTGTGGAAAATATATCATCTGCATAATTCTATTTTTATGGAAGGTTTAATTGTGGGATTTTTATTCATATCTCGACAATCCCTGGTCCTAGAAACTCGAAACATGGACTAAATTTTAAGTAGGGCTATTTCAAAGCTACCCACAGAATGTTCATGAAATTCGATGCAGCAGTTCTACCGTGATGATGAGATAGATAAACACACAGACAGATACATGTATTTTCAATTTTATTTATATAGATAAAAAAATGTCATTCTCTTTTTAAGATATTGTCAATAGTAAGAAATCGTAGCAATAAAAATGCTACACTAAAGTTATGAAAGTAAAATAATGTAAAATGGAATATTTCACACATCAAATAACATATTTTAACTGTTTGATAAGTAAGTAATTGCATATAAAAGATATAGTATCTTAATATATTGCACGTATATTTTTTATTATTTGTTATGGCATGCTGAAATTTTAGAAGAATAGGTTAGGAAGTCATTTGTGTTTAGGTTGGGCACATTTTATTTTTTATGTAGCGAGTTATTAATTATGTTATTGAAAATTGTTAAAATAACTTGGAAAAAAGCAAAGTAACTAACTTACAATTTCAAGTTACCATTGTATATTTCATTATATTATAGTTAATGTTATTTTAATAATACAAAGCTAATTTAATCTTTCTTACATTTTCACTTCAATGGAATTGTAAATGAAATATTAATACCAAAAAGTTTTATTATACAGCTTTATTAAATTTTCAAAGCCCCTGAGGTATTTCAAACTCTATAATTAAGCAAAATTGTTTACAATTTGTTAATGTCTGGTAGTAAAAAAGGGAATATAAGATGTGCTATATTAGAAAACCTGAACTTCTACAATTTATAGTGCATAGGTTAATGAATGACATTCAACTAGTATTTTATCTTAATTCTAAATCATTTTACAATTTATAACAACAACAAAAAATGAATAAAATAAAATGAAATAAAAATAAAGAAACACGTAAGCATATTAAAAGTTAAATTCTGAGTTTCTTTTTAATGATTATCTTATGATATTTAAAGATATAGTATTCAGTAATCATTTTAGTTTCTGCATACTTTATCTGTAAGTACGCATACTTTAGCTGAATGTACTGAAGAATTATTCAAATAAAATGCCTGATTAAGTAATAAATATACAGGGTTCTTTTTCAAACTTTTATTAAAACACTAACTGAATGGAATCCTTTCATCTTTGCTCCTACAGTGAATGAGTCATTATAAATATTTTATTTTAAGGAAATGTACAGCAATATTAAGATTTTAAATCACCCATTTTAATGAACATTATCGAAAATACTTCCAAATTTCATGAATATTATTTGATTTACTGATAAATTATGATTCCTTTACATCGAACAGAGAATTAAAAGGGAAACAAATAGCAAAAGCTTCGATCGCGATCTGGAAGACCTACTCGCAGTGGGCCTACAAGCCAAGACGTCAAAAATTAGTGCTCCGGCCTCTGCTTTCGGAGGTGACGATCATCATCACAGTGCAAAACTTCCGTTATATCGGCTTTGTTGAGATTTAATGAAGCGCCGGAAGATTTAATAAAGATCGAGGATTAGCACCTTTGACGATATATTTAAAGGTGTAAATGTGTTTAAACCGTTTTCGCTATTAACGAACGAAAAACAAAAAATAAGAACTTAAAAGTTTTATTTATTTTCTAGCATCTATATAATGTTATGTTTAAAAAAGGCTGATGTGTCTGAAAAAAGTAAAAACTTAAAAAAGTAATAGTCAAATATGTAAAAAATATCGCAGTAGATAAAATAAATATCTTTTCCAAAAAAGAAAAATATCTCTCCTCTCAATAATTTTTTTAAATTACGATGAGTCATTACTAGATTGCAGCAGCACCGAGACGTGGTGGGGCAGGGAAAGCGAAGAAAGGAATTTGCTTAGTTCCTAATCGTAAACGCAGCCGACCCCTTTGAGAGCTCTGTGTGTTAATGACCTTGTTGCTCGGTTCTGTGCGATACGATAGTATTTAGTTATTTATTTGCTATTTATAGTATTTAAATATGGCTTTCTAAACAAAAAAGGCAAAATATACAGTCGATTTCAAGCTGACACGTTCGACGAAAACGAAAAAATCGTCAGATATTGGGAGGGGGAGGAGATTCTGAAGACAAAACAGAATACATTGAAGAATGGAATTCGTACTACGAAGTGAGCAAAATAAATTTCCGTGAGCGTTAACATAAATTCTCGAGATTTTTAGATTTAATTGAACAATCTGTGATAAAATATTACGATACCGTTTTAAAGTGTTTAATATTAAAAATTACATTGTTTCAGAAAAATGTGTTTTTCAATAATGAGAAAAGAAAATTTTGATAATAAAAATTCTGTATTTAAATAACGATGTACATTTTACGCGAAATAATTAATCGGGAGTTGTGACTTGAATAAGGGGGAGGAGGGATTAACACTAACAACGTCATTCACGCTCCAACCACGAGCCGATCTAAGGCAGTCCATCTAAACTTTCGTTTCATTTCCGGGTTCAGAAAGTCGACCGGAAAATACGATATTTGTTTTTAAAATATAATTCCATATAAATAATCTTACCCTGTTGTTTTAAATCCGCGACTTTGTCAGTCCGGGGGAAGGAGAGGGGAAAAAAAAAAAAAAACAGAAGGGAAAACGTCTGAATTTTCGAGGTTGTACTGTACCAAATTTGGAGTTCCTAATTGCCCCGGTTCAAAGGTTATTTTCCTAAAACGAGTACTATGGCGAGCTTAGGACGGATTTGATTGGGTTAAAAATCAAAAACTTAAAATATACCACTGAAAACAGCGGTACACTAATGTAGTATTTTTAGTTACACAGGATCTCGAGTTATTCCGGAAAAACAAGTACATTACGGTGATGGTGAGCCCGGGACTTGTTAACTGAAGAATGCCACTGCTTCTCAATATTAAGTATGGTTAAGCAAAGTTTATAAGCTTAACAAGAAGCATAGGGTAGGGGCCCAGAGAGAAATGGGATATTTGTGGCATCCAGATCCAAATTCCCATCCCCTCAAATTTTATTGAAAAATAATTTTATTATAAAAATTATACGTATTAAGTTATGTTTGATTATTTAACTGAATTTTATGATAAATACGAAAACAATTTTATACAAAATATTCATTGCTCATCATTAAATACAACCAAGTGTACTCGGCGTTGGTCATGGATTTTGATGCAAATCTCTCATGAGAATTACACCGGAACTCACGGCAAATGCTAGGAAGCTAAGGAACGCTTTAACAATACACCCGTTTATAACAAAATAAAATAAAATACTGCGTGGACGCACACACGACTATGCTAGTCACGATTGCTCATCTTAATACCGGCCAACGCCATATACAAAATTGTAAACAACCTTACAAATTATACAACACAATCGCCTATTTGAACCAAAATCATTCTTGTGAGTCGCGACACAAATAAATAAAAATACTTGAAGGTGCAAAAAAATTCCTTTAATTCAGAACCAATATTCAAACAATTATTGCTATCTCAACGAATTTTCATCCAATTTTAATAAAATTTTAACCCAATACTCATAATGATAATATAATACTAAATTGAAAAAATTAGGACAAAATCTTCAGAATTCGTAAATTTAGAAAACCCAAAAAATAAATACACTTAGTGTGTCACCAGCTGTTTTCAGCTGAGATGAAAGGTCTGCAATTTAATCAAAGCACCTGCTTGCAAATTATCCTTTGCGGAGGCAAGAAAAGAATAGATTTGATTTGACAAAATGACGGAAAATAGGATTTTTAACTTTAAAATTTAATTACTTTTAAAATATTAATACGAATTTTAAAAAAAATATTGACGAGATGCACATGATGAAGTAGGAAAGAACCTATATAACAAATTTCACCACTGTCTGGCGCTTTGATTTCCCGCTATAGAAGAAACAGACATATACAGTTAGTTCATTCAGTCATTAAAAATTCCTCAAGAATCTCTTCACATTTTGTTCTTAAGGACCCCTTAAAACTCCTAATTTTCTACTGAATCTCCGATACGAAATACAAAACGAAACCGGGCTGACGACGAAGCCGCAACCTTCAACTGTAAGGTATATTATCAAAATATTAGAGATTGTACACGTTATTGTCCCCCCCTCCCCCCCCCCCCACTCAAAAAAAAAAGAAAAGAAAAATACGAATTTTATTAACAAGATCAAAATCAGAAAAGAAATAAGGCAAAAGCACCTCCTTTCACCTTTCCTAAAAAAAGTAGAAGACTGGAAAATTATTTATTAGTGAACTCTTTTTCCTATATGATAAATTATTGCAAGTTTCTTCTTTTTTTTTTTTTTTACAAACTAATATTTTTAAGTATAATTATTTGGGCTACGATTGCCATGCACTCCTCATTAGCAATATTTCCCCCCAAGTGTACTATTTATGTTACATCAGTCAATTTAAAACACAGTTGAACTAGAGTTATGTCTGTGATTAGTGGTCTCTGCTAGGAATTAATGGGATCAAGGTCAAGTGTCTAATGAGATTGAAATCCATATAAATAAAATTGAAAATCTGTCTGCATATGTGTTTGTATTTGTTTCAGCATCACCGGGGGAAGGACTGCACCGGATTTGATGAAATTCGGCTTAAACTTGAAATAGCCACTTAAAATTCAATCCATATTTAAAGTTTTTATAGGATCTGGGGCTCTCGAGATATTAATAAAAAATGCACAATTAAAGCAGTGAATAATTTTCTGAAAATTAATCAACTGAGGCAGTAAATAGTTTTTTTAAATAATTTTTCGGGGGGGGGGGGAGAAAAAAGAATTTTATTGTTGATATCATTTAATCTTTCAATATTAATGCAACTGTGTTAAAATATCAGTAAATTGCCCATTGAA